>JAAAKM020004997.1:0-11340 GCA_010016025.2 Alatinidae sp. Z8VKAUB7J3 | reverse complement strand
TTTGAGAGGAGGAGCAAGCAAGGAGATCGTTTTACTTTACTTTTGCTGATTCACATGCCCAATCCATTCTTTGCAAGGGCAAATAACCAAAACTGAGCATTTCACGTCAGAAATTCCTTGACGGGAGTTGACATCCATCTTGCTGATTGTGACACTTCAGTCTACAGACTTCAAAAAATAATTATCGCGCCAAGGATACAACTCCAGTGCTTCCTAAGGAACCTGATCCCCCCTTGGTATCAAATAGCTGTCAAAATTTGCACCTGTCATAGAATTTCCGGGTAAGAACAAAAGAGGCGCCAGCAATGCAAGTGATAGTCGGAAACTACTAGAGAAAACTCGTCGGAGAAGAACAAAATTTTTGCTTTGGCATATGTCAATCAAATTTTAACTTTCACAGCTAAGTAGTAGCGTTTGCATGCAAGAAAGCCTGCCCTTAACATGCCAGACGCTCGTCTGGTGACGGATTTTACTCCTATGTGAACCAGGCTTATGAGGTAGCATTGCACTCATAACGTTCTTGCACCGACCTTAAGATCTGGCGTTGCAAATCTTTGCTTTTCAAGTGCTCCTTTTTTCTCTACTGCCCCCCGCACAAGAAAAACATTTCCTGTAATCCTTTTCTTCACCAAGCAGGACATTTCCCATTTTAAACCTCCACAATAAACCAATTTATGCTTGTTACACTCTATGTGTTCCATAACCTGTTTGATGACACCATATTCTCTTTCCGTGTTGTTGCATTACGATATGTATTGGCGCTTATTGTTGGTATTATGGAATGAAACACGCTTTAAACTACGTTTTAAATAATCATTATACAATTTCATTCATCAGGATCGTATTTACGGACGCCTGGTCAAAGAAAGATGAATTAATATCAAACAGAAGATTCTAGGGTTTCCTATTTTCGATGCTACCTCAAGTATCAGATCTACTGAAGTGTACTCTAATTACCGATAAATTTTATCAGTTAATTTGAATTTTGGCAATGAATTTGGTACTTTTTTCAATTTTTTTTTCTGCTCAAACATTTTTTCTATATTTCCTTTAAAACATTGTTACTTTCAGATAGTTGGTAATAACTTGCTGGACCTTCGTAAAACGTGATGGGTTTCTACGACTCTTATCAATTAAATTTTGAGATCAACCAAGATCATAAAATAATTTTTTAATCAAAAATGAGCACTTCCGGCCCAGAAAAAAGGTAGCTAAAAAAAATTAAGGTAATTTTCGTAAGCAGCATCATCAAATTAGCTAAAAACGTAGTTTGTTTCTTGAGACCAACAAATCGTGTTAATACTTTATATTAAAGCCTTATCAAGATTAAGTAAACTCTATGCAAACAATTAAAGACTGGTATTGTCAAAAGTTGGACTCAGTATCAATGGTTAATCTTGTTGAAATATATTGTAATTTCCATCCTGTCTCTATGTATACACTTTTGTCAAATGGAAATGGTACGTACATGACACGAATTTAAAGAATTTCTCATGATATCGTCTGTCTGCTTTTCTCCTTGGGTGTATTAGTCTCTGTCTGTCTGTCTGTCTGTCTGACTGTGTGTTATTTCTATCCTCGATGAACTTCCACTTGCAATTCTGGAAATATATTCAGTTCATATTCTCAACAGGCATTATCAACTACCCAGTTCCTCATCTGCTAAAATAAAAATGCTTTATCGAAGATAGTCGGGTTATTATTATTGAGTATCGTGATTTATTGTCACATAAGCTACTGCTATCCCGACTTTAATTTTTTCTCGCAGGAGTCTGACAACACATTCACAACCTTTCTGTAAAATACGTTTTTGTTTGTTTAATAGAACCACTTGTGGATGCTACGTTTTCCAAGAATATGAATTACATGACATGAAAAAGGTCAGAGTTTCTTCAATAAGGAATCAAATTCCCGAAAAATTCCATGTTTTGCAGACCATTAGTAAACATTTACCAGTTTTCAAGGCCGTTAAAAATCCACCACAGGCAATTCAAGCCTCTACGCACGAAATACTTATTTATCTTTAATTCGTAAAGAAGGATTCGCACATACCGTCCTGGTCGGGCTCTGGTTCACTTTCCGCCACAAAAGTACCAAATTCATCCATATGTCCCAGTGCCAGCCGGCTGCAAATAAAGTGGGACATAAAAATTACAAGTAAAGTAACAACACGACAATACATGGCAATGGGAGAGTACCTATACTAAACTCGCTATTAATATTATACTTAAACAGTGCATGCGCAGTGCTAATAGGCTAGAAATCAGTTTGTAAACTAGAACACCTAAGAGACAAATAAGAATTTATCTCAAATAACATATATTGTAGAAATTTTAGATTGTAGAGAGATAAGAAACAAAATGAAAGTTAAAAGGGAACCAAAATCTAGGAAGTTAAATCGAAACGCACGTCAAACGCACTCAAAGCTGAGAACTGTACGATGACCGTTGCTCTCACTTTTGGAGGCACATAAAACACGTCCACAAGCAAACATACAGATATACAAAAATTAGCTCGTAAATGCAAACATTATCCATCCTTATATGTTCGCAAGAATTAGGTATCTAACCAACTTCTACGTGAACAAAGCTTAACTTTATATAAAGAAAAAATATGCCAAAGGATGATTCCCTTAAACTAAAATGGCACATAACATACCCTGCAGCTGGCCTGTACCACAAAGAATCAGCATTTTTATCCAAAAAGTCACAGTCAGCCTCTCCTGCACTAGATAGAACATTGCTTGACCCACTACGGGATCCAGACGACATACTTGCAACTTCATCAGATTTTGGAACTCTAGTTGAGCTTTTCAACAAACTTTCTAGATACTTCCGATAAATATCACTATGCTGAAACTTTGGGAATAGTATCTGTGAGAAATGAACACAAACAACAACTTAAGTTACATCGAAAAGAAATATAACAAGGAATCGGTTTAGTAAGTTTGGAAACGTAAACAGAAAATACAAAGTATAGACATGCAGATTGTACAGTTGCTACACCGTCTTGGCTCCTATGATTAAAACATGTCATTTTTGACTGTCTTTTTATGTTCACTGTTGATAGGTAAGCCGTCGTTTGCAGGGGTATACGAAAGAAATTGTAGTGCACAAGTTAGGAGACGTATAGCTGTATATGCTCGAGCTTCCTTTACAGTATTTTTGTTTCGGCTGCTTAATTCGGAGGGTCTTTCATAGGATATTTCCCGACCTTATATTTTTGTTAGAGTTTGTTTGCAATCACCAACCCTTTCCCAACACATCAAATTCCCACAAAGCAACAATTTTGTAACCACCTTATTCTGCTAACCGAAAGTAAACGAAGCTTTCCACCTGTTATGGTTGTTTTGGTATGTGCAACAACTAGCATACAATTAGTATTCTTGGTTTCCGTATTATACTTTGAACGGGTCTTGGAGTTCTATTAAGGTGACTTTGCTACATGGCTCTGATATCCCCACTTTCGATCGCATGCTTGCCATTCCGTAATTTAGATTGCGTATTTCAAAGAACATACTTTTGAAGAAGTACTTTCCATTCTGTACTTTAGATTATCCTACCTTTGATTGCATAATCTCTACTTCTTACTTTGGATTGCGCACTTTAGGCTGCATCATTTCAATTGCCTACTTTCTACGCTAAGGATAGGGGTGTTCTATTTGTAAACCTGAAGCCATCAAGAAAATGCAACGGGCTCACAAGATCTAGATAGGGTAAGAAACGGCACAGAAGTTATCTACTGTTGATGTATTTGCAGGGCTTGGCGGCAAGTTCCACTAAATAATCACTCCCGACTCATATAAAGTGCTTGTTGACGTCTTATTGCGCTAAATTGTTTAATATTGTAGACAATGCTCTTTGTTTAACGACAAATTGTCATCAATTTCCAACTATGGTTTCTGATGAGTCGCTGTACCACGTGGGTAGTGGAGGTTCACCGACAGCAGTCGCTACTGTTCGCAACAACAAGTTCTCTATTACTTATGATATGGTACTGAAGCTTTTCGCATGCTTTCGTCTGCCTGTTTGTTATCCGCTTCTCCTCTACCTGTACGTCTGTCTGTATATCTGTCTCTCTGATTGTCTGTCTGTATCTGTTTCTGTCCTTAATCAACTTTTACAAGACTCAAACCTTCTCGGACCTGCACTCCTGAAAATGTTCCGCCCATATTCTCCACAGACATCGTCAACAACTCAGTCCCTCACTTGGAAGTCCAGTCATGATAGAATACTTTATGTACGGTAGGCATTTTCCCATCAGTCACTATTATAAAGGAGTTGCCACAATATATATATTCCCGATTTTGAAGTCGAGTGGTCTTACAGTGTGGGTAGCACTTGGGATTTTTCCTGTAAATCTCAAATAAGGCCCGAAGCTTTACTAGTGAGACATATACTATGAGCTTTTGTCCCGGACTCTAATGCCTTAGCTCTCATTTTGCCGTTACACTTTTTAAAAAGAGAATTACGTCTACACAATAAACCATTTCCGGTATAAAAACAAAATAGTCCTATGCAAAAAACGGCATACGAGGCGGCTAAACTTGTCGGAAATAATCTCCTGTACGTGGCATGTCAACTGTATGCAACGTTAGCGGCGACAGTGCTATTTTCTCCCTGAAACAATGAGGGCCATTACTGAATATTCAGGGAAATGATAATCTATACAGAATATATTCGGAAGATCCTGCGACTATAACTTGTTTTTATTCCTTTTGATCTCACAGTTTTTCTTCTGTAGACATACCCCTTGAAAACCGTCCATCAAGTTTACAACGGATCTAACTTAAAGAAAATGAAGTAGACCTCCTACAAAGTGATATATTTGCGTAACATAACGGAAAACTTAGACGTGGGGAAAGCTGCTTATCGGAACCAAATAGCATGGATCCTCACGAATGAGGATTTGAAATGTCAGTTTTGAAAAGACACTAAAGTCAAAAAATATATCGCATGGCAAAGAGTGGAAGGTCTCCGACAGTGTTTAGCTAGATGTCGATGTCCACTAGTGCACGATTGGTTGCTGTTGTTGATACTAGAGAAACTAGATATTGTGGATACTACAGTATATCAGCATCGGAGGTCGCCTAACTATGTGGTAGAGAACAACCCGTGACGTCGCGGGTCATGGGTTTGATCTCCGGTGGTGACAGTCTCTAGCGTCTTCTCAAAATTAAACGTTCTAGCACTATACACCTGTGTTACCTCTTTGAGGGCTGTCCAAGCGTATGCTACTGGTATAGCAAAGCAGGACGATTGTGGTCCATCTTCCCGGCAGATGTTATTTTCCAACACAATCCTTAACTTGTCATCTTCAATAAGTCTTTCGTCGCTCTGCATTGAGAAATATCTGCATATAAAGAATTAACGTCAATGTGCAGTTAGACTAACTGACGTAGGAATTTTCCCTAATTCCTACCTATGGTGCAAAGATGTGGACTAATATCATTCGGAAAAGTGGCTTCTGGTCATCGGTTGCTGTATACAACTCTTAAAACTCCGCTTAAATCTACAATGTCGAAAATGACGTAACCTCTTCTCTAACTGGGTATCAATTCTTAAAAGACACGATTTCAGTGGCTTATATGTCTCATCGGGTAATACCAGAAACGGGGGCTACTTTCCTTTAGCAAGTTTCTTCGGCTGTGAATTCGGCCATTTGCATCAGGATTTAGCAAATGTTTGCATGAGGAAAGTGAAAGGTTGTAGGCCGACATTCGGCCACGTTGAAGAAAAACTTACACTGCGGCCGGGTTATCATCCTGCCTATTCAATGTTTACGTAAACATTACATCATCTGCAATGGCAGCTCATGAACTACGATAACCAGAATGAATCTGGAAATTCCGAACAAGCTCTTATTTCAAAATACAAAAATTGCCTGATGATGCTAGAACTACCGCAAGCGGCAAAGCCTTCTCGTCAACCTGAGGACAACACAACCGCAGAAATGCTTTACAGAACAGCGACCGGTAATAAGAGGCAGTACATTTCAAATGAATTGCAAAACTCTATGCAAGTTTTGAGACCAGCCTCTCTTCAAGATTAAAGTTAACAATAGGAAGACAGTCATCCGATTCAAAGACTATTGAAAATTGCAACGCATTATATAGCTGTGAAAATGTGAAATGATAAGTGTATAAAAGGTAACATAGAAACCACGTATCTTCAATTTCTCTTGTATACTTTTAAAATCTATCTTTATCAGGGGTCGAAATAACGGTCCGGCTCCGGCTAAATCCGTCTCAGATTGTCGTTTAGCCGGTTCGACAAGATATTAAATTTCAGAAAAAGCCGGCACGAAATTATATTGGGTATGAAAATTAATCAATTTTTGTTTTAATGGGTAGAAATTTCCATGAGGGATTTCCGTTCATCGTGGATAAAAGATAATTACAATTCTCTGCATAATGCATTGGTTAAGAGGCAATGAAATCGTTAAAAATGGTCCAGAAAATAGGCATTTTGGGCTAAATAATCCACCAAAATGGAAAGTTTTTAGGGGCTCCGCCCCGGCCCCGCTGGGGGGCTCACAGAGCCCACCAGATCCCCAGCTGAATGTACTCGGTCGCTTCCCTCGCATCAAAACAGCCGGTTCGATTAAATTTCCTTATGTCGACCCCTGTTTATATCTGTACTATCACTCCATCATTAATACTGTTATATTGTTATGCGTTATATCATTAAACCATTACTATTGTTCTTTTAGTCCCTGTCTTACAAGAACTTCAACGGGCGTTTTAAGGAGTTGGTTTATAACACCTTTCTACACTTTACCAAAGCATAAGATATTTGCAATAAGAATCTCTTAGGCAATTTTGGCCTCAACTATGATAAGACATTGTGACTTACTTATCGTAAAGGGCCATTGCGTCATCGACAGCTTCGTTGATGATGAATGATTTCGTTTCCACTCGATGAACCATATTCTCCCGGAAATTTTCAGCCATAAGCCAGAACTCCAAAATAGCTCTGACACCTTCCTGGTCGAGGAACTAAAATAAGAGAAATGAAGAAAAAATGGTTTACAAATACGTCCCAACCTTGAATATATTCTAAACCTTACTTTATCCACCTTACTGATCGTCGACCTTGCTACCCAAGTTAGTTACAAGTGTCCCAAGATATTTCCATACATTGCCAACGAACTCATCTCTAGAAAGATCCGCAAAGAAGTGTCCTTTATTGATGTTTTGACCTGGACGGCGTTCTTCTTACCCCAGTTGTTCCTACACCATAATGGCTAACACAGTGTAACTACATTTCATATTTCATCATCGTAAAGTAGACAGTGACCAGCTATTCTTGTTCGCCTGTACTCTATTCCTAAATTGTGTCAGCATTAAATCTAGCTATTAACTTGTCTGGCAATCTCTTCACGGCCCATAGACTGCCACCAATAACTTAGTAGTGTTGCATTTACCAAATTTCTTTTTAAAATTAAAACTTTAGGCGCGTGTTTCGCTCCTTATAGTCGTATTGATTCCACTGTAGCCAAAGCGGTCTCACTTTGCTTTTTCCCGGTAACTGTTGTTTCTTAACTCTGACTTCTAAGTACAAAAGCGAACTGATTCATCAAGAATTTGACGATCAATTAGTTTCTACTTATCTGGACTAGCTTTATCGACAGTACCAAAAATATTATTACAACAGCGGTCCTTCAGTACTATTTGCATTATACAACAGATAGAATTAAGAAGAAAACGATCATAACCCGCTAGACATAACGTAATGTTAACCAAAATGCATCTTTCACAGTCTGTATTACACCAATGGAGGCTCTTGTTATAATAACGGAAACTTATGCCTTTGATCTCAATAGATGCTTTTCGTCCTGCTTACAATCGTAAGACGTTTTGCGCCTTAAAACATGAAAATATTGCCCAACACTAAAGTATGGTTTATTTCGTACGGCGTATAGTAGTGTCATGGGCTAATATCAGGTCCTTATCCATCTGTAGATGTAAGGGGGCTGCACGTAGTCAATGAACATCATGAAACTGTAAGCAACTCTAGACTTGCTGATTAAAATCGTGTTATGGAGGGAAGTGTTTTATGTGCAATGTAACTTGGCTGCCGTCCTCGTTAGTATTGACAGGTCCTTATGTAAACTGAGGTATGGGCGTACATCAATGCCTCTGGTAGGACATCCACGGACCTTCTTAGGGGTATTTGAGATTTTAGGGTGGGTAAAATTAAGACCTGGGGCGCTAGGATATTTAAGACGTACCATGGAGCTGAGTAGGATCTTTTCGTGAAACGCTTCCGTAAATTTCCTGACAATTTAATTCACTTTAAGACTACAATAGCACGCTCCACGATGTTTCTTGAATTACAACAATGAAAAAGAGGTGCGTTGATGCTGTTTCTGCTTTTTATCGACATTACTCACGTTTGTGTTTTTAGCCTGGTAACCTATTTGGGCTCTTTACTGACAGTTTATTACACGTTGTTCTTGTTTCATATCGGTGAAAAGAAAAGAAAGCCAAATTCCTTCGGGTCCTAGGGGTACTTTGACATTATGGTACGTAAGATGCGTAATATACTTCCTAAACTTCATAATCCTTGACCTTTTACGAGAGAATTGAAAAAGGCATCAGCCACGACCAGAAACATTCTTCTGATTATTGCGGACCACTGATGTAGAAATGAGTTCTGCTTTAATTTGCATATGCCCGCAGGTCCCAGGGCGTATTGCAGGCTTTACAATACACAATTTGCCATAGCGTTGCTCCTCGTTTGAATGCTAGTCACCATTTTTTCGAAGTTTGAATTACAATCCTTCCTTTTCATATTCAAACAACATTTAAGTTCCCGGCTTGATTTTATCAACCAGAACGTAATAATTGTTACATGGCATGAAAAGCTTGCCAAATGAACAAGCAGCCACATATACTGGCAATTAAAGGTAACATTAATGATTTACCGGACAATTACTGCACTTGACGGGATAGATAATTCTATCAAAATTTCAAATTCTTGCTCTCTTAAAAAGAGATACCACTCTTAAAACGAATAGCAAAATTCTTACACGAAGCTACAAGATGATGTTTAACGACTTTCTTAGAATATCATGATATTATCCATTTTGAGTAACGCGGGCCAAAGGCGCTCAATAACACTGACAATATTATTGACGAACTTTTATTGAAATATCGAGTCCTCCACGGATGATTCAATTCTATTGACAAATACTGTCTCACTTCAAATAATACCCTTCGCTATGGATGCAGCAGCTATCCTCCTTTCTGGTTTTAGGGCAAAAGGAAAAAAAATAGTAATAACAAACAAGACGAATTGATTAGGGCGAATAAAAGGTTCAAAGCATAGAAGTACTATGCATTTGGTTTGGTCAGTTTCAGCTGGCAGTGTGGCTGAATCTTTGAACGTTTATATTTCCTTCCAAAAGCTGCTAAGTAGCGTATTTCTTCATGTTATCCTCCCTACTTGCTTTTTACTTTATATTTCCGAGTGTGCATGAAATCGCTATTGCAAAAACATTAATTTTTTTCCGTTGTCATGCCCCTCTTAGGGTGTTCGACTGAAATACTGAAATAGTGGGCATAGGATCGATCACCAGCTGCAAACAATTCAAAAATATTGACCCATCGTCAATAAATATCTACGGACTTGATTTGGTCAATATATCGTGCAATGTTTCAATCATTGCCCACAGGCGATCAATACAATTGTCATTACAGAGTTTCATCAAAATTATTGTCAACATTATTGAGTGTCTTTGAGCCGCTTAACAACCATGTAGCAACGTCGTGAAAGCACACACTTGAGACCCTTTTTATACAATCTGTTGACCCACAGCATTCTAAAATTGTGTCATGATCTACCACACAATATTTATTACTGTGTCAGTAATTTATTTCTTAAAAATAACAGACGCTTTGTGGTAACATTTGCACCAACCACAACTTTCAACTGTAATGTAGGTAAAACTCAAAGAAGACGAAACAACGGCAATTAAGAGTAACTTGGGTATAAATTTGGCTAACTATACAGACTGTGGTTTCACGTCTTCCATATCAAAGCTAGTAAATGCTAAGAAAAATTTACCATAACAGCAGGATGACATGATATTATCCACGCAAATGACAAACTTCGTGTTACTAACAAGTTGACCAATATAAGATTGACCAGGTTGCTTACAGAGCACTCGTCAATTTAAATAACCAATCAAATACATGCCTACAATTAAAACGAAGCATACGGTTGATGTGTTATTTCATGTTGTTATTTTAAAAACTGATACGAAGACCTATTGTCTGACTTTACGATGAACCATTTCTTCGTATTGGCTTTGCCCTTCGATGCTAACTTTCGAATATGCAGTTCCTTCCTCGAGACTGAGATTTCGTAGACAATGAACTAACTAGATAAAAAACCTCTTTGCTAAATTTCATTTACATCAAAACAAACTTGGGTCTTTTTAAAAGTACCTAATATCTAGTGGACAGTATGTGAACCTGTCATACTTAACTACTGTGGCAAATTGGCATACAGAGGTTTAAGCTGCTAACTGAACAAAATTAAAGTATCTACCCGAATTAACACCGGACCCCCAGTAAACAAAAAAAAATTCTTAATTTTCAACTAAAACCCAGGGTTGTCAGGCGTTACCTCCATTCCCGTCTAACGTCCAAGGTTCTCCCCTTAATGGGAAACTAAAAGGAGTGAATCAACCATAACATCGGGGTGTTCCATTTCAAAACCCTTTGAAGGAAGTCAAATTGATTGACCCCCTTTCATAGCGCCTAGAGCAGAGATCATCACGGGCCAAATCCGGGCACTGCGGGCGGTTAATTCGGTCCCTTGGCTACAGCGACACCAAAATACAATTTTTGAACCAAATTGATGCTTTTGAAAAGGATTTTAGCTGAAATAGTCAAAGTTGCGACTCGTCTATCATAACATTACCAACTAGCTCAAAAGACAGAACGCTGTGCAGTTAAAAATACGACCGCAGCCGTTCGACGTATACGTGCTGAGAATCAGAATTATTTTAACATTAGAACTGACATCATAATAAAATTTCATTGCCTCGTAGCCGTAGTTTTTGAAGTCGCGATAACAGTGTTCGTTGTGTACGATATGCATCACCAAGACAAATTTGTGGCGTTGGCTAGTCTTTCCCGCAGTTACGTCGCAGACTGTAAAAAAACGTTCGGTGAGCCGCGATCTGGAGCCATTTTTATACTACTGGCAAGTGCGCAACCGACGAGTCCACAGTGTAACGTTACCTCCCCTAGTACACAATTTTCAGGTGAGTAGCTGAGGTTGGGGTAATAATAATTTTTATTTACCTCCTTAAAGTAGAAAAGAGATG
>JAAAKM020004995.1:0-11340 GCA_010016025.2 Alatinidae sp. Z8VKAUB7J3 | reverse complement strand
TAGCCTCCCTTTCACTCGTTACAAACCACCACTGAAAACTAAAAATAAAAGGCTAGGAAAGATAAAAGACGAATCATATTGAAAGACAATGGGGGAATTTATCGGTTAACGACCTAAAATGTACTCCTTCAAGTATTAAGGGAGAGAAAAGAAACTTCCAAAGGTGTTAAGAAGGCGGTAATAGAGCAGGGTATAACCCATGAGGCCTACAAAGAGTGTCTTTTCCGTAGTTCTATTAAAAATCACATGCATAACATCACTCCTTTTAAACATCATCTAAACACTGTGAATCAGAATAAAACTTGAGGTAGAACAGCAGACTTCAGGCAAATTGAACAAGGGGTGACTATCTTGTCCTTTCTTTTTTGAACAATGCCCACTCAACTATCATCGACAATAGTGATAATAAACACTGACGTCACACAGCCGCTTACTTAACTTACAACAGGTAATGTCACAACACAATACCCACTGACTAAACAATAGAACTTGATGCTAGATTTCTGATGATGCGACACATCTTACATGGCCGTGGTGCAACCGATATGACATCTCACAGTGCAACAGATCCCCGATCACTGAAAACAATAAAATAACATCGTCCACCGATGCGAGAACTTTGTTAATGAGTTGGTAATAAGTCCCTTCCTCAAGTCATATCAAGCCGAATAAACTAGTAAGAGGCTGTTCCTCCCTTCCTAAACAGTATAGGTTAAAAGAACCATTATGCAACAGAAGGCTTGATCATAGATAGGTTACAAAAGGATAAATAACTTTAATCTAAAACATCTTTTAAAACACTAAACTTTTCAATCGTCATCGACGTTAGTAAGATATAACCATGTGAAAGGTATAGATGAAAGAGAGACCTTACACCAGTTGATTCTTCCTCTTCTCTCTTCTTCTCTCTCCCCTTTTCTTTTTTCGATCTCTAAACCCTAGAACAGGTCACGTGATCAAAATACTCGCTTCTGATTGGCTTGCCTTAAAATGTCGGCATCCCTTTGGCTTAGAATTCCTAATTATATCACTACTTATGAGGCATTTTCAATTTTTCGCTTTGACAGCTGAGGACGTCAACAGAAAGTGCAACAATCAACAATTCAATCCCCCTGCGTTCATGAAAGGAACAGTCGGAGAAAGAATCTATCTTTAAAAAGCTGCAAAACTACAGTTTGAACTCACTTGATACCATGTGGAGTAGATGTAAGGCTTTATCAAAGTATACTTGCCCCTACAAAAATTTTAAACCATTATACCATTATACGTTGATCACTTCCACTCCCACTGACATATTAGGCAAGTAAACTAATCACAATACCAGGGCGGCTCTGGCAACCGCTGCAAAATTCCATCTTGATAATATTAACTGAATCATCTGTTATCGACCGGAGTATGTACTGAAGCAAGAAGGCTGTTTCCGGGAGTATCATGATGCCAAGTGATGTTCACTAACAAGAGAGTGGTTGCTTTAAAAAAAATTTAATGTCAAAGGAAAGAAATTTATTGTAGTAAACATAATAGAGTCGAAAATAAGAAAGAAAGGCATTGATAATTGCTAGATAATAAACATGTGTGTTTGATAACACCCTGGCATAAATAGGTTAATCAAATATGAAGCTATGAAACTACATATGCTGAATCCTTTAACGAGTAAACACGTTACTCATTATAATTTGGTAAAGCATCAAATCCAATGGCAATCAAACTTAACTTAATTTATTTCTATGTATAAAGCTTAATTATTTTATATATGATTGCTTAAATTGATCACACATATATTTTGACTTTAAATCGACTCAAATTTACATTCTCGTCTTGTATCCTTATTTTAACTTTTACGTTTGAGTTTGTATGTATGGGGAAAGCAAAAGAAAAACTAGAATCGTGTTAACAATATCATAGGCCTCTAAGTTTATTCGAAACTGAGTCTTTCTTAGGATTCGTATAGTAAGTTTCCTCTTCTTGCATCAGCACCATGTATACTCACATCACATGATACGTTATGCATCATACCTGATCAGGATATAACCACACAACAGAAAGAATGTAGCAAACAAGTATCAATAATCAACAAAACAAGTTTCTCTTTACTTTTTGGAATAGACCTCTGCAAATCAGACTTGCAAATTTAAGTACTTAAACATATTCTTGGTGATACAAAACTTGAAAATAGATAAGGAAAGTGGACACATTCCAGTTTCATTTTTCAATCGAAGCTTTTCGTTCGGCTCCTGTCAATACCATTCGACAATATACTTACAGCAACAAAGGAGAAATTTATTTATGCCAAAAAGTTGGAATAAAAAGTTTAAAACAAAAAAAACTGCAATTATTGTTTCATGATATTATGTAAGTCAAAAAGTATTTTATCGTACTTACCTTATTATATACACGTCCGGTATCGTAAAAGGTATACCCGTTTCCTCTAACCAGTTTAGTTGCGTGAGTGTAAACAGTGTACTGGTATAAGGTACATGAAAAAGTGTTTTTGCCAATAAACTTTGTGTTTATGGATTTGCACAAATTTAATGAAATGCAATTACCCATACATTGTTGTTCTGTCTTCACGAAGTGTACAGCAATCTCCGTCACGTTCAGTCTGAGGTCTGATCCGACGTGATAAAATATTGCATTCTGCTTGCACGGCATTCTAAGGATATTTGACAATAGTTGTTTGGTAACTGTAGGTTGTACTACGAAAGATATCAACAGATAAAGAATCATCTTGCAAACAACTACCAAGAAAATGAGGTTAAAATTAATACAGTTTTCTGTTTATGATAGCCAGGAGAAGGAAAACAAAACTTATCAAATGGAATGGAATAAACTATTGCATATTCTAACGATCCTTTCTTTATTATTTTAATGCACTGTCTGCACTTCATTTTCATTGGATTAAATATAATTTAAAGGTGTTTTTGTTATGCAAAAATGCTATGAAATTATCTGTTGGAAGTACCTGTAAAATTACAAAGACGTTCAAGGTTTTTAATAATGTTAATATTGAAAATTACATAAATTATTTATCTGACCGTACATTTTTTATGCCGATTAGATTTTCATTTCTTTCACCCAGTTTGCATTTAATGAAAATGATGCCGTAGATGAAAATTAAAATGACGACTCGGCTGGAACGTAACTGGGCAGGATATTAGCTTTAGTTTTCAGGAGTACTTAATATCTAATTAGAAGTAAAAGAAAAGGGTAGAAATTCTTGCTGAGCAATACTTGCTATTAAAATTAATAAAATGCGTATCAACTCTTCTACGCTAGCAAACATTCTATTATTGTACCCTTCCAATCGTTTTACCTTTGAAAAATTAAAATCTATAAAGACAGAAGGCGGTTGCGCGAGGAAATTTTTTTAGATCATAGTATTGTAAAGGCTATTAATAGAATCCTGAAATTTTGCGACTGATCCTTACTTTATTCTATTTTGTAGGAAACAGCAAAGTTTTTTGGTGTAGAACTAGCAGTGGCAACTATTTTCAATATTAACAAATTATTTATTTATTATACCCTCTGTGAAACTGAAAGAACAAACAATAACACAAGTACTTTGAGGTCTTCAATGCGTCTTATTATTATTTGATAAAAATGTGTCCTAGAAGCTGCATCTTCAGTTTGCCTCAACTTTCTACCACATGGAAAATTCACACTTTATGGCATGAAAGAAAGGTAAACAAAGATTGGTGATCAAACTGTAAATTCTCCAAAAGATGATGTCTTTGAAAGCAATTTTGTATTAGTACTTCACGTAAAAAACGTTTCCAAATTAAATATTATCTGTTTAATGCTTATACTGTTACTTCATATTTAGTTGCACAGACCGGCATCCAAATTTTTAGGTCACTGATCAAATAAAAAGTTCTCCTTGTAATCTAGATTTCCTTCACAAGGAAATTAGAGGCTCTTTCATCTAAACATTTTAATAACATTTGCAAGTAAAATCTTACAAAGTAGGATCATATGTAGAAAGAGATAGGAACAGTTTTGTTGACTATTAGGTGCCCAATCATGTTTAGTTTTTCAAATAGATATTATGAAACCATTTCAGTTGTTACTTTTAAACGTTTTTCGTGCTTATTCAAAAAGAGATATATAGGTAGCGAAAGTCGAGTAAATATGGTATCTGTTATAGGAGTTATTCCGCCAGTAATAGTTTCATGCTTTTTAAAGTAGCCATTGTTTATGTTGTTAAATTTGAAAAAAATTCTCTGTACTGACTTCCAACTCTACTAGCTTAAGCAAAGTATTGAATTAACACACTGTTAAACATTCATCTAGCTCTTGTACCTTTTAGGTTCATGTTTATTAAAGGTGAGTTTATATAAAACCTTCAAAGCTTCGATATCAACATCAGATGGTGGATCAACAGAAATTACTTTTGTAATTCTTATATGAATACAAATACCTGACCTACAACATCTATGAGTCAGAAGCACTGAAGACAAGAGATGGCAATGAGCTGGCAAGAAAAGAAGACTTCAAATACCTCGGTTCCTGGATAGACAACTCACAGATAGGCATAAAGATGCAGAAGGCAGAAGCATGGCAAGCTCTAAATAAGATGAGAAAGATCTGGGAGTCAAGAATGCCCACGGACCTGAAGATTAGATTCTTCCTGGCTGCCATTGGGTCCATATTGTTATACGGATGTAAGAGCTGAACAATAACTCCACAGATGGAATTTTCACTGAATGGTACGTACACCTGCATGCTGGAAAGTGCTCAATGTAAAATGGTGCTCACATATAACCAACGCTGAGTTGTATGGTGACCTGACACTGGTGTGAAACAAAATAGCAGCAAGAAGAATGCAACTTGTTGGTCACTGCCGCCGTCACCCAGAAATGAGCGCCCACAAACTTGTACTGTGGCAAACAACCCACGGTCACCAGACCAGAGGAAGACAACGATTATGTTACGTTGATATGCTGAGACAAGATGCTGGTGGAGTCACGTCAGAGGAACAGAGAACATTGATGGTCGACCTAGCAGTTTGGAAAAATCATGTGGTCGCTCGCCAGAAGGCGACCAAGTAAGTAAGCAAGTATATGAATACAAGAGTCCTTTTAAAAAGATACCGGAGATAAAGAAAATATCTCACCACCGGCCCCAGTAGTGACATATTTTCTATTTCTCAGTTGTCTCTTAAAATCTGACTTTTTAATTTCTCTTTTCGCAAAGACAATTCCTAACGGTCAATGGGATTTGGACAGATAGACCTCCTGTATGACAGTTCTTCCTTGGTCAGGTCTCATGGCGCTGAGAGGTTGTTTTCTGATTGCCTCGAGCTGGATGTCAATGTCAACCAGTGGATGATTGAGAGCTAATGTGCCTACTAGAAAAACAAATTATCTTAACATAAGAGGTCACATAGCTCATTTGGTTGGGCGCACACTGCGATAGAATGGGTCACGGGTTTAAGCCTAGGTGCTGACATATTCTCTATTTTCCTAGTGTCTTTCAAAAAATGTACATTTAAATCATTTCTCCTCAATGATACTTCATGAGCATTCTTATACTAAAGTAAAAAGAGTCTACTAACCTTTGCTAAAACAGACCACAAATTTAAGACCTGCTGTCGGGTTGTGCAAAACAAAATCCGTGCTTTGCAAGACACCTGGTTTATTGAGAAAGCTGAAGAAATACAAGAACACCCAGAGAGTTACAATTAAAAAAAGTTATTTAGTTCCATTAAAGAAGTCTATTGCCCACAAAAAAGGATCCCCAGCACTTCTAGGTGCTCATGGCTCATCTCTTCTTACTGAAAAGTCTCAGATCTTAGGAATATGGGCAGAGCACTTTCAGACAGTGCTTAACAGACCATCACAAATAGACGATGCGGCCATCGAAAGTCTACACCAGCACGAAATCAGCTATGACATAGACCATCCGCCTCAAGAGTGTGAAGTCAAAAATCCATCTACAAGTTCCAGTGCAACGAAACTCCGGGTGCTGATGCTATACCTGCAGAGGTTTTCAAAGCTAGTGAGGCACTGCTGCTTACAACACTCACAGCCCTGTTCCATATATTCTGTGTAAAAAGACAACTGACACAGGATCTCAAGGATACATTTACCATCCATGTATGCCAAAGATAGGATCACCGCTGATCTTGCGATAACCACAAAGGAATCTCGCTCCTCTCCATTGCTAGAGAGATTCTTGCGAGGGTGCTATTCACTGCTAAACACTCACCTTATAGCTAAAAGTCAATGTGGCTTCAGAAAGAACCGCGGCACAGTCGACATAATCTTTGCAGCGCGTCAATTCAGGAGAAGTTTATCGACTTGAGTAAGGCATTTGAAGGTCGTGAAGGTCTGTGGAAAATCATGGACAAATACGGCTGTCCTGACAAGTTCATTACAATGACCCATCAGTTTCATGACGGTATGATGGCGCGTGTTTTCAATGATTGCGACTCCTCTGATGCTTTCCTAGTAACTAACGGTGTTAAGCAAGGTTGTGTTTTCGCACCCACCCTGTCCAGGATGATGTTTGCTGCTATGTTTACTGACGACTTTCAGGACTGCAATGCAGGAGTTAAAATAGACTACAGAACAGATGGAAGACTGGTCACTCTGAGTAGATTAAGGCCTGCGTCAGTGTAAAATCTCCTTTGGCCTTACCAACAGTACCAAGAAGACTGAGTTCTTGCATCAGTCAGCACGTGGACAAGTATACAATTATCCAACCATATCTGTGTATGACCAGAAACTACCCACTACTGAAACTTCACATACCCTGGCAGTACTCTTTCCAGACTTCGTTTGCGCAAAATTCTCATAGTGAAGTGAGAACAGAAAATACCTGACACAGAAGTCCTTCGCCCAGTCGAGCTGACGTCCATCCAAACTCTGGCAAAGAAACAACGAGTACGTTGGGATGGTCACGTTGTACTTATGGAGAACAGGCGCATACATGAGAAACTCTTCTATGGAGAACTTGCCATGCGTAAACACTCTCATGGCGACCAGGGCAAACGATTCAAAGACACTCAGAATACCTCCCTATAATTCCTCGACCTGAATCCTGACGACTGGGAGAAACAGGCCATATGACAGAAATGGCGCTCCGCTATTGCAAAAGGTACCTTAGCAACCGAGAAAAAGCGTTCGGAGTCTGCTAAAAGAAAACACTTCCTCCGTAAGGAAAGAGGAGAAGACAATACAGTGGATCCGCCACACGAGTGCCCTTAACCGCAGCAGACTCTTCAGGGCCAAGAGTGGCCTCATTTGCCAACAAAGGGCACTTTTAAAATGATAGCATGTGGTCATCACGAAGATGAATTGGTTGTCATCGTCGCTCGCGATGGACGAACAGCAACAACAACAAAGGTTGGACTTTAAAAACCGGCATGAAGATTATTGAACAACAAACGCTTCTTGTAAAATGAAGAACTGGTGCATATATGGATTTCCAACATTGTGATACCCAAACTTCGTCTTCTTGACTTTAAATTGTTGCTCCTAAAGTTCACTCTCACAAACTTTTAACGGCATACGCTTACTGAAAAGAATGTAATTTACAGAATTTTTAAAAGGGGCATCTTAAGGGAAGAGAATCTGTTGAAGGTTATCTTTCCATACAAATGTTTGACAAAATACTTCATGGTAAAAAATTGTTTTAACATTGTTAAGTATGCCCGGATAAATATTAAGAATCGGGAAACACTGAAATGAAAACTGTAAAATGCTGTTAAAAACAATGTCTGTTGAAAATTGGCCGGTGGTTCAAATTTTGAACAATACATTGACTAACGGATTCATTTTATTAACGTATTTGCCAAACACTGCTCACAGCAATAGTCTGGAGAGACGTAAAAAAGCTTTTTGTGGCAAATCGATAGAAAAGGAGAAAATTGAAACACGTCCTAAAACACAACACAGCGTAACCGACACGTTGTCAGTCACTCGTGTGATTGAAAATCACGAAAGCTGTAAACAAATCCATTGTGCCGACTGACCACTTTTTTTGTTTTAAGTAATGCGACTTAAAATCGGCAAGGTGAAAATGATTAACGTTAAAAATGTGCTCTAAAGGGCTTTGTCAGAAAGTATGTAGAAAAAGGAAAGATATCTACCATAGTTATCAACAGAAAATTTGAAGATGGAGAGAACAGGGGGATAAAGAAAACAGAATTAAAGAGAAAAAATTATCGTTCGACCGAGGACAGATCGATCCTACATGTGGCCTCAAAAAGTCTTAATTTATCAAGAAAACGAAATGCATCTAATATCCTTACTGCAACGTATATTTCTCGATAGCATAAAGAGATGGTCCATTAACATCATAGATTTAATAATAGCTTCGCTTCGCGAAGCTATTATTCAATCTATGATTAACACCTTGATGTCAAAAAGGAAAATGATGGTAAGAAAATGAGGCCTTTAGAACCAATGAAGTGCAAGGGAACGACTCTACGCCACAGGAACCGCCCGTGAACGCACACCGAAGCCGAAATTATCAAAATTGTGCCAACTCAAAAATAATTTTGATGCACAGTTGGTTTATAGTCCTGCTGTATTCTAACAGAGCAGAAAACATTGCTGCAGGAGGTTGCTGTGGAAGTTTACAAAATGCTACGCAGCATACTTTGTGGAGATACTGCAAGGAGCAGTCTTTGCTGCACACAACATGTTGCCCCTTCATGCACTACAAATATTCATAGCGCTTTATTGTTCAAGTTTTTATTAATTAGGACGTGCTCCTCTCGGTCAAAATTTTAAACGTCTCAGAGCTCTCTATGAACTGTGGATTTTATATTGTAACTACCAGATCTACAAGAACGGGAAAATAAAGAGGATACTCTTTGGTTTCTAATAAATGCGTTTATTAAGCGTTTATTAATTTTTGGATTTTTCCAATCCCCCAGAGCTTATTAGAACCCCTCGCTTATGAATTTGACCAGTTCAGCTTTGATAACGTAAAATGGAAGTTAGGGGCTCTGGAAGGGTAGTACCTCTCAGAGTGACGCGGATTACAGTCTCTCCTCTGACATTGGTCCACACATCCCCAGCGGTGAGACAAGTGAAGTTCATAACCTCTGTCCTCTCAAGACCGTCTCAATTTAAAACCTGCGAGAGGAGACTCTGCTACGCTGATCTGAGCGGATCTAGGGGTGCGAACCTTGATGAACTAACGCACCCTGCTGCCTTGTAGGGTGGTGCCTGAGAGGCAAAGGCTTTAGATGGAAACTCCTACGTCAGACCTGGGTAGGTGAGCCCATTAGCCCTGGAAGACAATTCTCTAGTGCTAGAAACACAAACAAATCACTCTCTTTAAATTTGTTCCGAGCCTTGCACGGAAGAGTACGGCAGGAGGGCATTTCAGCAGTCCCGGACTGATGGGACAGATACTACCAGGGTAACATATCGGCAGCCTCGGACTGGTGTGGTACATGCGATCAGAGGAAATGATCGTTCAAATAAATGTCCAAATGTATTTTAAATGTTGGCGCGCAGTCTGCCCGGACGGAAAAAGAGAACAATGGTGAATATAAAAAGAAATATTTTTTTACGGATTTATTTGATGATTTTAAAGTGATGTAAAGATTTCTGAGACAAAAGTGTGTCTTCTGTTGATATCTTTTCTGTTTTATTTTCTTTTTAGAACCTTCAGAAATTATTTTCAAAAAAAGGATTCCAGCCCTTCTCCCGCTTATTCAAGTCCTCCGTTTATTAGAGACCAAAAAGTGAGACATTTGTTCGATATATAACAAAGTCCCGCGATACTAGTAAAGGGTTTTTGTCTTTGGTAAAGGTATTGCAATTTAATGATCCTGAAACACGATTTCGATATTTTAGGACAAATCGTCATATCAAATGTTCGGTCTTATACTACGTCAAATCAATCCAATGAAAGAGCAGGGGAGTAATCATCGTTACCTGGTTTCATTCATGCAATGCTTAGCAGGTACTTTATAAATTTGAACGCATTGAGATTCATAGTGACCAGTGGCTTTTAAGTATCGATTAGGCAATACGATTGTAAATGATGTACTATTTGAAACACGCATTGCTATAGAAAATGCATAGGATCAGCTTACGAGAAGCAAAATCCCCTATTTCTTGAAAATCTCTTCACACGAATAAAACCATCACGTACTCTTCGCCATTTAGCTTTAAACCCTTTCTCGTGTCCTCGTAAACCAAATCTGTAAGCAATATAAATTGTTGACCCAAGCATTAATTCTCTGACCACATGTGGGATAGCAGTGCCACAGACAATTATGAATTTTCTCTTCGGTCAGTAGCTCGCTGTAATCACTAGACTCTGATGCCACTTTTTCCCACTTGATGCACAGCAAATATTTTGTATTTGATTTTTTTAACACATAAAAGCTTGCTGTACAGCAATAATTTTGATGAACCTTAAATTTTGCTGTATGAATGACATCTTCGGGCTGTGTGGGGCATGACCAAAGTTGCTGCATGCGGTAAAATCATGCTGTGCAGCAGGACAATAAACCAGCCTTCATCAGCCATAAAAGTAAACAATCACAACAAGGAAGTTGCAACCTTATTCAATTAACTTTAGAATGTGTGAAATTTAGATTTAACTACCTTAAAAGCAAACGGAGAACTGGAACTAAACAATTTGGTGTTATATATAATATCTTAACGAATCCTTTTGTTATTTGTCAGCACATTTTCGGATATTCAATTAAATATCTCCCTGATGCCAAATCTATTTAAGACCTGTTGACCTTGAGTATTTTTCACACGGCGATAACGTCTCCCAATGCTTTTTTCTGCATTTACTGATGAGGGCCTGTACTGATGAACCTTTGTGACGTACGACCGATATCCTTCTTTGTACAGCGATGGAAAATTTATTTCTCTGATTTCATTTCTCACCTGAAATGTTTAGGATATGCAAAGGAGAGATGTAAGAAGTACTTGCTTAAAAAAAGTTTAAAATAGCAAGCAAAATAGTTCGAGGCTTAAAAGGCAATTGGTTATTTTCGGCGGCCTGCATTGACTAATCTCGTCATCTCTAGGTACAAGGAAGTGCCCATGAGACAATTTCATGTAGAATTCAAAACAGATAACAAATATTATTTCAAGTTTAATTGACGGTCAAATTTTCAGCTTACATTTTTAAAATGAATAACAGATTAGCTTACCGGCTCTCAATTACAAATTTATTACCATATTGAAGAGTTACCTTGGCAACTTAAGTAACCTTTTCATAATTCAAAGCCAACGTCATGAAGTGTTTTATCGCAGTCACTATCGGGAGATCCATAAGATTGTGTCGTCTTGTGCGGCTTTGCAGGACCATGTTATTAAATCTACATGCCTTCGTTCTTACTATATTTTATCTCAA
>JAAAKM020004994.1:0-11340 GCA_010016025.2 Alatinidae sp. Z8VKAUB7J3 | reverse complement strand
TTCTCGGATTCCAGTTTTTCTTTGCTGGACCTGTGTGTGATCTCTTGACTGGTTATCTCCGTTCAGTGCCTTTATAAAGGCCGGTTTCCACTTCCTCGATCACCCCTCGATTCGATCGAGCGCGACCGAGCTCGACCGCCAGCTTTAGTCGACTGACCGTTTCCACTTCCCTCGATTCGTCCTCGATTTCTTGACAATTTCAAAATGGTAACCACTAAGCAAACAATACCCTCGCTGTGATATGAATCTCGATATAAAAACACTCACGATGTGGCATGGTAATATAGAAGCCATCAACTAAAAGTGGCAATATACAGGGAAAGCGAAGTCGAAAAAACGTTTTAAGGGAAAATAAAAATTGTATAACCGTGGTGTATGACAAGCACAACTCGTAACTTTAATATTCAGAAGAACTAATTACGGACGAGATGTTACTTATTTGCATGCCCTTCACGGTCTAGATTCTTATTCAACCATCGACTATGCTGTTTCCTCCGAGTGGTAAAGTAACTACCGATCAAGTAGTTCTATCCTGTTATTAACCCTTGGCATCAGTACACTTGCAACAAGGGTAAAGTTCATAGTTTAACTTTTATTGATTCAGTAACACAGAGATGATAGCTCACTTGCCCTATCGTAACACAATTCGCTTATGTGTCTCACTTACACGTGCCATGGAGAAACTATTTTGTGGGACATAAGGACAGGAATGGTAATAACACGGACATTAAAACTGCCTTGAATACAAAGAAGAGGAAATGGATACTAAACAACAACGGGAATGACGATTAAATGACGACTTACTGCAAATCTATCCCCATGAATAGCTACCGTAGGTTACTTGTTCAGCAGCGTGACATGAAGGAATCTGTCCATCACGACCAAGTCTGCATTTCATAGCTGCTTAGTTACTTCGCATATGTACTGGCATTTTAAGTGTAATGTTCCTTTTACATTCCAATTCTTAGCACCTAAATGGGTTCAGGTTTGTTACAAAGACCACGAGATCCGTGTCACAACTATTCTTCTCCATTTTGCCCTTGGCTCACCATTCGGAAGATTTTTGGCAGTTCTGAAATCTGATTGGTCAGTGAGCCCCTCGATCGATGGCGGTCGAGGAAAAAGTTAAAGTGAGTTTGATCGTTTTTTCTGAACGAATTCGATCGAGAGATCGAGGGCAGATCGAGGGGGATGCCACGATAATGAAAGTGCGCGTGTCCAAAGCGGTCGATGTCGATCGAATCGAGGGGTGATCGAGGAAGTGGAAACCTGCCTTAAGAGCGCTTTCAATCTTGCACAGAAAAGTTTGAGCTGGCTGTAAATCGTTCTTGTGGAAGGCAATGCAATCAGATGTTGTACTACAACACTCATTTTCAAGCACAAGGATAACTACCATCTGTGCGGGGTTCTTTCTGATGCATTTACTATTTACAAATGCTGACCTTCCATTATGGCAATTGTCATCGTTCTTCTGTTTACACCTGCTGTTGTATAGGAAACAATACTTGCTATTTCTCGGTACCATGCTCTTTCTAGAAAAGCACGATGAAGACCCATCGATTCAGAGTTTTCTTCTATGATTTCTCTTTACCAAGAAGTCGATCTTGATTTGATTCTGAGCCTACCAATGAGGCTCGCTCAAAATAGGTACATTGTTATGTTTAAGTAACTACGGTAAATGCAAACAACATCAGTCTGCAAGCATTCCAGTAATTTCTAAGACGTCGCGAGACCCTGGAAAGAGTAACAGTCAATGTCACACCGTGTAGCGAAATGGATGCAAGTCTATAATTTTTCATTTGCATAAAACGTATAGTATATAAACACCTGCAATCTGAGTAGTAACTTGTACTATTCCACAATGTTCCTTGCAAATTCTACGATCCTTCAAATAATGAAACTCAAGGGCGCAACCAAAATCCTCTTACGTTACGTGGAAGAGTATGAGGTAGCAACGTGATCACTATTTTGCTATTTCAATGTAATCCCGTTACACCGCACTTAAGGAGATAAGTTAATTTGGGACGCTTATCCACACTGCTTTATCTTTTAAGTACACAATCAAACCACAAAATGTGTATCTCGTTGTTCCTTCCGCGGCCTCCTCCCAAATCGCATTGCCACAATGGCGATATCGTTACTAGTGTCTACTGGATATGATATACAATGTATGCTTGCATTTCTATCAGTTGACCGAAATAAAAGGGTCCTGGTTGACTTGCCTCCATCCAAAACTATTGCGATACGTAATACCCAATTAAAGTATAACTGTAACTTCCTCTGATCACTCAGACAACCAACTCAGCTTGAATATGGAAAGGACAGAAGAAGTAGTAACTGGCGTATCAAGAACAGGCGATATCTGTACTCATACAGATTCACAAAGTGACTCACAGAAACCAAACCAATAAACCATGAACGGCATACTTGTCAGTGGTATCTCTATAACCTGTTTGCAGTAAGTCATATAACTGCTTAGATATTTTGTGGGATGGGGGGTGGGGGTGCTCCAATACTAGTCACTTGCTTATACATATAACTGTGCTTAAAGGCACAATCTATCTTACAGGGGTAGATCCTGCTAGCCTCTTTTGATGCCACATTATCTGGTGTTCTACATTATTACCTTGTTATCTCGGATTACTCTCTAGTTCCCCAGCTCTTTAATCTACCTGAATAGCCCTCAACTTTTTTAACAGTTTTAAGTTTGACACGTTTGATCTACAGCTTCGGTCAACTCACCAAACCACTCGGTCCGCTGGTCCTAAGCGAGCACGTACAGGCCAGGAACCACTCATTACGATCGTCTGCGCAGATCTGACGGTTTAACGTCCTATGGCACATCTTACCATGGCTCTGCAGTGTTGGCTCCCATCAAAGTCTCCTTTTAAACGCGCGGTAATTACAATTTATGGCATCATGTTATAGGATTTCTGGCAGTGGGAATTCGCTACCCTGACAAGGAGTGAGGCCTGCCACTGGGCATTCACACACGAGTTTGGGATTTGTATCCAGCTGTCGTCTAGTAATACTTAAAGAGGGCTAAGTAGCTGTCTCGTCAAGACGTTAGACACTGCAACTTAGCAACTTTGAAGATTATGTTGTAAACTGTAGGGTAGATTGAAGTGAGTCTTACGTTGGCTTCGAGGTCAGGGGTAAAGCGCAAATCATTCAAGAAAAAATACCCGACTAATCAATGTTGTGTGATTGGACACATTCCATAGAGCATTTTGATAAGGCTTTCTTGTTCAAGTTTCTATGGTAGCCAGAATAATATGACGCTATCACCATGAGAATTGTAAAAAGTCCTTGATAAAACCAGATTAGGTTATACGTCGTAGGGCGTGTAGTCAAGTGGACCCTTTTGAATGTCTTGAATGTTTTGAATGGACACTTTTGAACAACAGAAAGTTGCAATATCATTCTTACTAGATTGCAAGTGGTATACACATCAACGTATGACACATTTTAGCTTACTAACTTCCAAGTAATTGATCATTTCTCGTGATTATGTATCTTTATCAAGATACAAAATAAGGAGACAAAACTTCTTGTAATTCTCTTTGCAATTTAACTTGTTTCCCCGTCTAATATATTCAAGACACGGTATTGTGTTCAAAAACATACCTTCAAATCTCGGTGTATTACATGCTTCTGGTGGCAATACTGCACTGCTGAAACAATCTACGGGATGCAAAAATAAATAATTGGCTTAACACAAAAAAAGTGTGAGTGAGCGAGCAAACGACTGAGTAAATTGTCTTTTTCCAACTTCAAACGAAAATTTCTACTTTAGTACCCGAAAAGCTAAAAAATTATATTGGAGGCATACCTGTCATGTCCCTCTCTATCAAAACGTGGAGGCATGCCTGTCACGTCCCCCTCTATCAAAACGTGGAGGCACACCTGTCATGTCCCCCTCTATCAAAACGTGAAGGCATATCTGTCATGTCCCCCTCTATCAAAACGTGGAGGCATAGCTGTCAGGTCCCCCTCTATCAAAATGTGGAGGCATACCTGTCATGTCCCCTCTATCAAAATGTGGAGGCATACCTGTCATGTCCCCTCTATCAAAACGTGGAGGCATACCTGTCATGTCCCCCTCTATCAAAATGTGGAGGCATACCTGGCATAAACGGCCACTACGGCTAGAGCTGAAAATTTTCAGATTAAAAGACAGTATTTTCTATTCACTAAACTACGGTATGTACCAAGAAGGTAGTTTTTAATCAAGTAATTAGTTAACTTTCTTGAGAAACGAGAATTTGAATTCTACAGTTGGCGGACTTTCAAGACAAAAACGAAAATATACCATACACATAGTATACATGTTGCAAGTATATTTGTATGTCAGGAAATAATGAATTTGATAAAGAAGATGCTGATCATTCTAGTGATGATAACGCAGCATTGCCCATCATGATACTGAAGAGGTCTTGTAATTAATGGAATCTTACTTACACCTTTATGAAGGAATACTGGTTTGGCAGTTCAGAGAAGTATAACAAATAACCCTAAAGGAAAAACCTACCTGTCTAAATTTTGCTCTGGCCTCTTTTTCTTTCATTCTTCCATGAGCAACAAGATAATCAAATACCTCACCTAAAATGAAGTGGAATAACCAAGTCCATACTCACGATGTAACAACATTATCTGGATAGTTAGAACAAAAACGAGAATCGGCTGGTAGGCCGAATTTTAATATAACATGTGCAAGGATAAGCCTGAGGACGTTGCCTAACCCTGAACACGATGTCTTTATTGAAATTGTGATAGCTGGGTAACCTTATTCTACATTTCGGGGTTCAGAGGTCCATAATGGTCACTCTTTTCAAGCCTTCTCTCCTGTTAGATACATACAACAACGGTCGACTAGTTGGACATCTGATACCATGCTATTCGGGAATAGGTGACCCTGAAAGGTCAACTTCTATGTAATAGGTACACAAAAGTGGAAATCCCGAATTTGGACTTAATAAAAAAATCAAATTTTACACAAATTTTAACATAGCATCAGAGAGTTTAATTTTCCTCCCCTCGCTTCAGTGCAATGTTGGCACGTCTGGGCGCGTGTGATCAGAAGATGTTCCACCTAACAGCTGTTCTCTACAGGTTTCGCGGACTACAATGCTCCTTTTCTCAATGTTCAATCCCGATGAGATTTCTAATAATTTCGGGCATGCGTATTTCTTGTGTTCTGTCATAAGACATGAGCACGTCCTTAATGATGTATTGCAAACTACGTTTTAAAGGCATGAAATAACCATTGCATAGACCTAACACAAGACAAACGTTCTCAAGTTTTATGATACGTTGTAACATGATAGCCAACGATTCTATTTGAAGATTTTGAGTCACTAGCTAGACCATTCAGTTAGTCGAAAACACCTGCAAACTGTCTGGTTAAGAAAACGCAATTTGTCTACACTCAAGAAAATTTGCTGTGGAGGAAAGTAGTAGTAGGTGGGAAGAAAATTAAAACATAGATATTTCACTGCATTCAGTTCAGTCTCAATATAATTAATGTTTGAAAATGAGAAGGCACTACCTTCAAGACTCCAAAAATCGACTGTAATTACTATGAAGCAAACGAACAGTAAACAAGAGTGCGTGGGCATACGTATCGTCCTCGTGCGAAATTGCCTGCTATCTAATCTTGCTTAAGTATTGACTGTTAGTATCAGAAGTAAATATCGGAAACTCTAAACTTGGCCGCAGCCCGGAAAGTCAGAAAGTTACATTCTGAAAAGGATTGGTTCATTAGTCTGTAATATCAAAAACTGAAGGGTTTTTTTTGCTGTTTCAGCAAGACTGAAATCTAAGATATATACACCAACCATTTGCATCTAGTACTCGTAGGGTCAATTCGCTGTAGTAGTTGAAAGATCTGGGGTCATCCCACATCCCCTTCTTACTCCATCTCTACATTTGCACAGTCGCTACACTCTTGACACGTTCTTACATATGCAGTTCGATTCCAGGAAACGCCGCCAGTAAATTGATATATTTACCCTACCGGTCATTTTAACTCAAATCCTCAATCAATTCTTTGTACTGAACTCCATCGAAAGTTTTTGCATTGTCAGTGTCCTCTTCCAAACCTCAGATCTTATCTTTTGTTCTTGTTTTTAAATGTAAAATTTTGAGAAAAGGATTTTTGCCACGGCTCATGTACTGCTATTTATTACAATCTGCCGCATCAGCTTTCATTGAAAGTGAAACGACTGTTCTGGGGAATTTACATCCTTGTAAATATTATTAATGGCACCTATCACTTGTTCCATCCCGTAGTCTTCAAAAGTATCAACTATGTCTACACTCTCTTCATGTAGGCCAACTGTCTATTTTTCTCGCAGTCCTAATTGCCATTTATCGAAAATTGGATTTACAGTATCTGTGTGTAGAAGTTTATTCATGCTTGTTCACGAGTTCATGGGTGGAAGAAGGCCAAAGCACCAACAAATATTTTGTGGCCTTCTATCTAAGCTGCTACAGCTGACTTAATGTTGGTCCCGAGAAATTCTGCTTCGGAGTAAATGACGAGAGCTGACGCCCGTCATGCTCTCCTCTTCTATTTCGATTAAAACTATGTCCTATTTAACTTGTAATAAGCACCAGCACATAAAGCCATGAAGACCGACGCAAAATGCATCAATCAGGTGCACAAAGTAAATAACCACTGCAAAACCATATGTGGGAACGAAATCCCTATTTGATACAATGTCTAATAACAAAGCGCACGACAATTAATCCAGATATATAGCCAGTACTAGGTAGATACACATCATATTCACGTTACTTACCACCACTAGCGTATTCCATCACCAGATACAACGTTTTCTCTGTTTCAATAACTTCATATAACTTCACTGAAAAAAGAAAACAAATTTATATAGTGAGTATATGAGTAGTTTACGTTAGTTACTCACCAACTATATACATGATAAAGCCCCTGCATATGGCATTGGCAAACAAGTATTTCTTAGTTAAGCGTAGATAACAATCTCAGGCATGGGCGTGTAAAACCAGGGGTTGAGCTTATCTCGTACAATCGTTGGTGTTTAAAAAGTGTGTGCTAATAAATGGTTCCTGGTCTATCGCTTCTGTAACTGCTACGTTTCAGCAAAGTAGCAAGCCTATTTGACGCATTCAGATACACCCTTCAACGAATTATGCGAATCCCTGGCCTCATTAATTCCAGATGAGTCGATCAGGCTACCATCTCGCCACAAACGCTCAAAAGGGAACTCGATTCCTGAACGCTCTTATTAAACCTGTATACTTTTAGTACTCTTTTACATTATCTGAAGGTCCGGGCATCGACCAATGTCATATCTAAACATTACAAAATTGCCACTCATTTTAAGGGGGAAATTTCGGGAACATTCCCTCAGTGGGGTGTTTCACAAAATATTATTTTTTCATGCAACAAATAGTACGGCGAGCCCTGATATCAACAAAAACATCATCTGCGTATTAGTTGATTAACAAATCAAATGGCTTTCAAAACGATATCCCACAAGAACAGTAACAAAGTGACTAATTCTTCAAAGACTCTTTCGGGCGGGAGCCTTAACCAGGCATTGATACGTATTTAAAATGCTCATAGTTACAAAAACTCTGAAACAAATTGAACAAATGCTATGTTTTCCAATTCTCGACTATGTTTTAAAACGGGAAAATAACAAGAAACCAAGAAGGCTTTTGTTAGTTACAGGTAAATTACAGGGCAATGAAGGAAAGCAAGGGCAATGGCGCCGAAATATGATACATCACCAAATAATCTTTGGTTGATCTTCTTTCTTTCTTACAATTAACGTATCAAGATTATTATCCACTTATTCAATTTTTGATAATGACAACTGGTTGTCACATTTTACTCGTCACAAAACGTATCTGAACCTGTGACCTAAAGATAACTGTTATAATCAGTCAACATAATTCTTTTGTAATGGAATGTACAGCAATGAAAACGTGCTATCAATTTATTAAAAACCAATTCTTGAGCTTTCACAACTATTAATTCTTTGTACACGTTTAAATAAAGTGATCCTGTTCTCATAAAAACCATTTTCATTTTCACAATCTGTTTCTGTTTCTACACACGATAACGGGGTAAGTTTTTTGATGCAATAACTTAAGATCTGGTCTGCCTACCTTTCACAGTTAACCGACTACCAACGTAAGGAATTTTTAAATTGCACAATACCGATCTGGCTATTACTTTGCTGCACGAAGATAAGTCTTGTGGGAGGCTTTGAAGATCCTTTTATAAACCTAAAAAGGTCCAATTAGGTCGTAGGTCTTTTCCTGACATTGAATTGCAACTATGAACTAATTGTGTCTCATTAAGCTTAATAATAGCATCTTTAATTGATCTTGAATGAGAACTCTGAATAGAATCTCTAATCATGTCAACACATTTACTGGGTTCAAGTACCTCCAATAATATACTCTCCAATACTTTGCAACTCTTCAACGTGTTAAATTCCTTACTTTTATAACTTAAAAGGCTCTTCCTATTCGACACTCATTTCCTCCCTTCTGTCGAGTTGGGTTCGAACTGACATTTATCATTGCCCATGTTTTCTATAAAAAGTACTATCCATAATGAACTCGTTTCTTTATCTAGTTTGCCTAAGAATCGTGCAATTTGTAAAAGACAAGGGCATTCACTTCCAACTTACCAATATTTGGATGGTCAAGAAACTTCATTATCCTCACTTCTCGAAATAACTACAATGCAATAAATGGTCAATGTTAGCACTGTTATCAAAACGACGATAAATATCAACAAAATATCATGGGTAAAATAAATCTTTCACCCCATACAATGACTGATCCCTTCAGGCATAAGAAAACTAAATTGTTCCTTCCAATTCTTACCAAACTTGTTTGTGGTATTCACTGCTGAAAAAAATTACGTTTATTTCAGTACAGTGTACAGTTAATCGTCTCTAGACGGCATTGTTTCTTTGCAAACCATCAATTAATGTCATTTGATTTCTTTATTTACCAATAAATTTGCTCGTTGGTTTGTTCATTCAATCGTTCGTCGACCCCCCATGTTCAATCGTCAACCAATTCATAAATTTTTCACTTCATTCATTCCTTCATCGATTCGCCAGTTTACATGTCTATCTGTGAACTCAGTTAAATACATCATTCATTCTCTTCTACTTTTCTTCGATCATCTGTAAAATTGTTTATCTGCTCATGCATATATCTGCCATAGACATTGATCAATCGATTCATTCCTCGAGTCGTGCATTCATTCATTGATTTCTTTGCTTTTATTTTCGTTCTTCCTTCACCAGGGAAACCAGTCATCTTTTATCTCTTTAAATTAATGGTTTATGTGCTCATGGAACAATAATGATTATTGACTTATTCTTAATGGATTAGTACAGCATTGATGGCTCAAACATGAATCCTCTAGTTCCCAGTACTCCTTTAGGTTCAGTTGAGAGGTTAACGAAACCTGTTAATAACCTATCATTGAAAAATATCGATACAGTTGTTAGGGATACATCGTAACGGACTCTCTATAAACCTCCCTTTGTTAATACTATTTGTCAAACTGAAAAACAATCATTCTGTTGTAAAAGTTTTGTAAGGGCTTTTGATTATTATATCTCAGCTCTTTAAATACAATTCTCAAACACAGTGTAAGTTGTTTACAGGATTTATATATATAGTTGCGATCTTAACTTGCTGCTTACATCCTGAGGTATACACTTCTCAACACAAGTTTGCATAATTACGGTCTGCATTTGCGGATACACACTTGATCTCGAGAGGCAGTTTCCAACACATCTGGATTTTTCACACACGTACATTCAATTATACAAAAACATTACAATAGTTCATTATACGAAACATATAAAATATACAGGAGGGGGCATGTTTGGCTACATAACAGTTTATTGCATTTGTATTTCTCAAGCAGTCGTCTACAGTTCCAATGATGAAAATGGATAAAAAACGGCAGCTATTTTTTTAAAAAAAGACTTCAATGAATCATCCAATAAACGGAGCCAACAGCATTTGCTTGAACACTTTCTGATGAAAACATGGGATACGTTTTGGATCCATATATCTTTAACATATTCTCAGTAGACAGATTGCAATTATTTATTACATTTATTTAATTGATTACTAAATCATGACGCCTGACAAATCGTTGAGATGTTAGTTTACAAATCATTCAGTTTTGTTTCTACATCAAAATCTCTTTTCTTATTGGATCTCCACCAGGTTCTCTGTTTCACGCTTATGTCTTCTGAACACCATTGACCTCTATAAGCACCTATCCAGATAAGAAGTTAAATCGTTATCTATGCAACCCGAAGCAACCAAACCCGTCTAGCACATCGGCCTTTCCGACATCAGAAATTATCTTTAACTGCTACAGATTTTAAACTTTTAAAATGTTGTCCTTGCAAAGCCAGATGCCACATTCAGTTTAGTGTTAAGGTATCTTCCTTGCTTTTCAGAATCAAATACGAAATGCTTTTGTTTGAGTATTACTAACAGGTTAGAGGAAACCAAGAATAAACGTAGCAAAGCTTTTAATTTTCTCAGATGCGCCGCTATGTGCATACTTGATCATTCGAGAACTATGATGAAACTAAGAACACGTCTGAGGAGCCCATAATTTATTTGGTACCAAAGATTTGTTAGCTGGTCTTTGCTGGCTTTCACGTTTTGTCATACAACTCTTCCAGTTCATAACTTAATTGTAATGACAGTTTTATTTTCCAGCTTAAACCAGCAATGAACTTTTACCTGTAGTGTGTGTTTGTTACTTTAGCACGTTATTGTCTATTCACTATATATTTGCACGTCTTGATGATCCTTGATTTTCACCTTACTCATCTGATAGCCCTATTAGACAATACATGACCATCCTTCACCGCAATATATTACCCAAATACATAGAAAAAACCCAAATTATTACGCAGTCCCCTATCTGTCTCCCTTTTAGTGTGTTTCTATTTATAATCAGAAATTCAAAAATTAGCGGAGTACTAAGTAGCATGTAACAAATAATAAGAAATTACTTTCATAAGGCAAATGTAAGTGATATCAAAACGGGATTGCTTTGCAAGAAAAAGATGGTTAGCGCAGTACTAAGTTACATATAACAAATAATAAGAAATTACTTTCATAAGGCAAATGTAACTGATCTTAAAACGGGATTACTTTGCAAAAAAAAGATGGTAAAGTAACAAAACCCTAAAACTATGTAGGAGATCATAGTTGGCATTCGATTACAAAAGCACAACACTTTCTGTAAAAGGAAAACGACATGCAACAAGAGATGTTAACAATTACAAG
>JAAAKM020004987.1:0-11344 GCA_010016025.2 Alatinidae sp. Z8VKAUB7J3 | reverse complement strand
AATCCTGCTGTCCCATGTACTACGCCAGGTGACAACAGCGGGAAAAGTTTTTGTAAAGAGATCACCAATAAAGGCATAGAGTTATTATTATTATCATTATTACTCCACGTACTTGCAAATGGTCAAGCTTCACTCAACCAGGGGAGATTTATGTGGCGTTAGGGTAACATCTATTCACCAAAGCTACACACTAATGAAAGGTTGTTTCCAATGCATCAAATATTTCTTGTTGATTTACCTGGTTATAACAGCCCCACTGTTCTATTTAAGTCTTTGCGACCAGGTATTTTTATTATTCAAAATAATGTATTGAACAATCACTGTTTTTGAGCTCATGGTTTGTTTTGAGATAAAGTCTTGAAAAATCAAGAGATTGTAAACTTAAATAATAAAACAATAATAAAACAATAATAAAACAATAATAAAACAAACCCACGAAGTTGTAAATTGCAAATTTTTTTAGAATGCACTTTTTCTTTAATAAGATCCTTAGTGACTGCTCCAAATACCCTTATGTGAACTACAGACCTTACCTCTTATAATACAGTAAATCAACGATGAAAATAATCTTGCAGATACTCAGAGTTACTCAGTAGGGTGTGCATTCCACCTTAGGATGCTTAAAGCAGTAGCCATTCCACTGCTTAATCGTATTTATGTCGACAGAAGACGTTGTTTGTAAAGTAGTATTTCCTATCCAATTCTTATTTTCGTCGGGCATGACAATTATAAAATATATCCAATTCGTAATTTCGTCGGGCATGACAATTAAAAACGACCGACATCCCCTGCATTATTGTTATTGCTATATGGCGTGACTTCACTATTGGTACAATTACAAATTTTATGTTCCCCTATGCATTTAAATAATTGTACTATTATCATTACTACTATTATAATATATCAATACATAGGAATGACTAAGAATAGATTGTTTCTTATAAGTGACTCCAGTCTCAATAAATCAACAGCTTATAAACTGACACACGATAATTTAAGTTAAGAATTTTAATTATGAAAAAAGAAAAAAGTATTTGTAAAAGTGTATTGAGATTTAAAGTGGTGATTGGTGCGATACGTAAAAATCACCGGATAGTTTCGTATACGTATCTCTCGTCCTAGTGATTTCTTAAGCTGCCGGCTGAATTAATTTAACTTTAAAACTAATTTTTGACATTAAGTTATGTAGATCTTGAGAAAGCCAAGTCAAAGTTAAACAAGGTCTACTCAGAAGTCCTTAAAAGGGAGGTAAAAAAGAAGACAGAAGAAATGTATGCTTTACTCCATAAACACAGACATGCAGCAGCTTGGCAGATTGTTAGGGAAGTACCAAAAGGAAGATCTCCCCGGTGGCATGCGTTAAAGAAAATACAACAGAACAGAACGCAATAGTTGACTAGACCACTTTAAATCCTTGCTTGGGAAACACGATGAGAACTTAATTGACATAGACGATGACTTCTTAAACCTTAGAATCGCAGACATTCGACCAAAAATAACTGACCCCTTCGATATGGAGGAATTAAAAAAAGTGCACACAGAAGCTCTATAGAATGAAGACTCCTGATCCTAATAATGTCCCCACTATCACTTAGTAATCTCCACTTTTTCACGAACAATTGCTGGAATTTTGCAATGAAACGAAGAAAGGAAATAAACCCAAACCTTTCTCGATTTCCTCAATCAGCCCCCTGCCAATGATGGATGATCTGTCACTACCTCCAAATTACAGAGGCATTAATCTCTCAGTAATAGCGTCGAAAATCTATAACTCAATGCTTCTTAATACAATAGCTGTACATGTCGACCCAATTCTAAGAAGAAATCAGAACGGTTTTCGTAAGGGTAGGTCAACTACATCTCAAATTCTAGCCCTTAGACGTATGATCAAAGAGATGAAGTTATCAAAGAAAAATGCCACCATCATCTTTGTCGATTTTTGCAAGGCATTTGACAGTGTCAACAATAAATCCATGTTACGAATCCTAAGTAATTACGGCATCCCTTCCAAAATTATCCAACCAATTTCAGTTATGTATGAGAATTCAACAAGCTTTGTACAAACAAAACGGCTGGCCCAACTGAAGAGTTCTTAACCACAAATGGTATACTCCAAGGTGACACACTTGCATCTTTCATATTTGTCATTGTAGTCAATTACATTCTTTGCCAATCGCTTGATCTCCAGAGCACTAAGGGTCTCGATGTCAAGCCCAATAAAACTTGCAAGCTAAACAAATTCCTAACAGACCTTGACTACACAGATGATGTAGCCACTACTTCAGCTTCAATAGAGAATGCTCAAGAGCTATTTTCACTGTTGGAAACTGCCCCTGAAAAATTTGGTTTGACTCTGAACTCCAAGAAGACCGAATACGTGACCATCAATGAGGACCCAATCAATTCTCCTATCCTATTGAAGAATGGCACAGAATTATCTAGGAATATTAACTCTTTCATTGCCGTCATTGTGCCATAGGTACTCCATATGGTAGTATAATGGGATTTACCAGTTAGCATAGTTTTTCGTACTTGAATATCCGTATCTATTTTCCAAAAACGTTTTCTATGTAACAAGCTCTTGAAGCAGGTCATGTTCAGCTGGGGTCGATCACTTCATATTTCATCATAAGCGGCCCACAGACGCGCAATAATCTTGACAGTAGTACTGATGAAGGTGTACATTGATAACATTACTGATCGTCTGTGGGCGATGATTGAAGCATTGAACGGTATTTTGACGAAATCAAAATCCGTAGATATTTATTGACGGTCCGTTGATAATTTTGAATTGTTCGCACCATGGAGGTGTTAATGGAATTTGGATTTATGAAAGGATGACTGTGGTTTGCAGCACGTCATCGATATTTTAGTCTTTCCTTTGAAGTTCCGAGGATAGCTGTTCCCTACACGACGAAGGGCACAAGTGAAATGAGCCAGATTCAATAAAATTGAATCATGTGTTGGGGACCAGAAATTTCATCAGTAAAAGTCTGTCCCCATGATTGTCAATTTTCATTGAGCGTCTGTGGGCCGCTATATTCTAATTTCAATATCTATCCAACTGACGGTAAGAGTTGCATCTTACAAAATGTAACAAAAAGATAAAAAGATTAATAAAATACTCGCCATTTGATCTGCAATCATCAACTGGTACTATTTTTCAACTCAATGTCAGTAGGGAAAGAAGTACCAAATAGAGTATGGATTTTCCAAATGCATCTGCTCTGGCCTCATATAATCTCCTAGTATTTCCTATACGACAGTCGTTTCCAAGATTACTACTGCTGTGTTGTAACACAGAAAGAGGGAATTATCCTGCCTCTTTATGTATAGATTAATATACAAACCAGTGACAATTTGCGCTTTTCAGCATGGGTCAATCGAGTGCTGATTTCTATAAGAGGGTTTCAAAATCAAAAGAAATTGCAAGAATCAATAACACTCAGAAATTGTCCAACAATGGGTCATGTTTGCATGATCATCTCCTTACTTCAGAAAATTATTACAATATTTTCTAGTAGACGGTTTTAGTTGGAGGGCTTTACTTTATACGAGTTACATACGTCAGTGAGACTGACCTTCGACTTGTAAGTTGGATGCTTTGCAAGCTTTATACACTAACCAAACTTTCCTAGGCACTCGCCGTTCTATGTTCTTTCATTCTTCTAAGAGTTTTCCACTGAAGTTTCTGTTATTTAGCCTATCGAGCCGATCTGGCTCTTTAAAAACGAAAGAATGTCTAGTGTAACATTACCCTGTTTTGATTCTTATTTTGTTGTCAAGGAATAAATTTTAGTTCAAGAATAAAAGTCCATGTCACTCATATTCACAGATAACAACAAAAAGGTATACACTTGATGTATCGATAAAAAACGATTTTACTCAATTTGTAACTGCGGCTTATATGGATTAGGAACACGAACGTGAATGGGGCAAGGAAAGCGACAGTAGGAAAGTCTCAAAACTGTTAGGTTTTGAAAAGAAACCGTCTTCTTAAAATGATAAAAGAGGTGCAGAGAAAGTAGTTAAATTATCTTTGTAAATCAGAAACGTCTACTTAGAAATGTAGTATAGATTAAACTTAAAACAAGAACAAGAAGGGGCATAGAGAAGTACGGCAATTTTAAATTAGATGAAGTAAAGCAGAAATGAAAATATTAGCTATTGAAAGACAGAGGCAAGTTATGTAAATTTGAGAAGCACTTACCAGTAACTAGAAGAAAATAAAATTAGAGAAGAGATACCTAAGCAGAGCCACACATAGTGGTCTATCTTTTATGAAGTATTGTTAAAACACCACTTTATTTTTACTGCAAATACTTTGAAAAGAAAACAATTACCGATTTCATTTTCAAAGACATGTTTTGGATATCCTTTATCCATCTCACTTGAAGTGACTTTTATGTGAAAGTTCTCCAAACTTTATCTACGGTACATGTTATCCAGGGTGGCAGAAAACCGGGGAACGCGAGTACGCCTTTCCCTTAAAGCGAGCTCAAGTCAAGCAAAGCTGGACCTCAAGCTGTTTAAGTTATAAATGAAAGAATTGAGATTGCACAGCGTCGGTAAAAGTTTCTGTTGAAACTCTTGTCGAAAGCCTCGTCTCAAGGTAACTACTAACACCAAGGAGGGGAACCAGTAAGAACTCCCTGAATTTTTATGTCATTGTAGGTACAATACACTTAATTATGCAGCAATGTAAATTCATTATCTCACAGGAAATTTTGTCGTTATTTTCCGCGCTCCCTCGAAGTTTTCAGTTTTCTGCCACCCGGATGTTATCTATGTTAATTATATGGATAGTCCTTTTCTTTAAGTGTGTTACAAACTTGATATTGCCGAGAAACTTCGGTAAGACCAGTGTCTGGCAAAGATATTTTAAGAAATTATAAACTACTTGAAGTCATTGTACTTTGTAATATCAATGACTTGAGTATGTGCTGAAAGTTAACAAAGAAGATAACTAATCTTTGGTGCATCATCACATTGTGGTTTGCCATTCAACTGCTCTATCGATTAGCAGTGATTCAGTCTCTAAAAACTGGTAGGGTTAATAATCTTACCTTTAGATCTACGTTATTTTGAGAAAAATCTTTCATTCAATTTTTAGAGACGTTTTTGTTGTAATGGCCATTACTTAATATTATTCGGCTGATTTGTTGACAGTTTTGTAGAACCGATTGACCACGCGGTCAAAAATTGCTTTGCCTGTAGTACTATCTCCATCAGGTGTGGTTCAACAAAAGATATAAGGCTATATAAGGCCTTACAAACAATTAATATCTTGGACAATAAATTACTATCTCTGGGATCACATAGCACAACTAGTTAGAAATTCTTAAGGAGTACTATGAGCAGGGTAACTATAGACAAAGAACACGAAAGGAGCAGATCAGTACAACATATTTACCGTTTTGTCTTGCAATCAACTAAATGTGATAAACATAAAGCAGAGTGACATGAATATTACACATTGAAGAATTCAGGTTATAGATAACAATACAATGTTTTCGGACTTTATTTCAGTTATTCAAAAAAAGTATTTACTGCTGTGTACTTACGAGATGCAGTGGATTGTACGATAAAGGACAAATACAGCATTTTCTAGCGCAAATCTTTTAAATGTTACCAGTAGCTAAATAAATTTGTATTGCTGCAGATATTACTGAAGCTGAAGTTTATCTGTTAAAGTCCACGGTTAGACCTACAATCTTGGACCTTGGGGCTAGAACAGTTTACATTAACGTGGGTCCAATATTGTAAGTCTTGGAGTGCAACACCGAACAGACTCATCTTCACTCGTCATCAAATCATGACCCTCGCCGTCACTAAGTTAAAATTCAAATCTGTCCACGCAAGTTGTGAAAAAACTAAAGGGCAGAAAGACAACTAAACTATGTCTGGTTTACACATATATAGAGAATTGCAACTCCACCACAGTAGACTAGGACAAGTTTTCTTAGCCTCAAACAGAAAATTACCACTCCGACCTACCAAAATTTTCAAGTAATCCCTGTATCAAAAGGAATTCGGCATTGATATTAAACAAGTACACCATGAAATAAACAGTCAATTAAAGAGTCGTAACGTACTTCAACAAAAATATGTGCAACAAGGGAGTAAACAGGGACAATATTTATCTACCTCTTTCTTTTGTTTTGCCATATTGATATAAAAATAAAAATGTAACCCCCCATTAGCTGTTAGACCTCTTAGAACCCCCTGACTCAATTCGAACCCCTTAAAAATCTCAAATACCCGCTATGGAGTTCCCAGACCTCTAATCACGGTCTAGGGAACCCAAACGTCTAGGAAAAAGGATGAAATGGTTTGAAAGGTGAGGAAACAGTTCTACGAAGTATAACAGAGGTTCAGACAAACTGCACATTCCATTGTTTACTTGCCGTCTGTTACAACCTCTATATTTTACCAGGAAAGAAGAAGAATTCACTTTTAAATTACCTTTAAAGATATTATAATAATACAAAAATACGCATAAAAATACTGACCATGCTTTGTCAGCATTCAGAAGGTGGATTAAACTCTTAGTGAATAAGGTAGCTACTTAAGGAAAAGTCAGTTTTTGGTTTACTTCCAGGGTTTTCTTTATTCTCTCTTTAAGAAGGAGGTCAATTTTTCCAATTTATTGTGAATAAATGTAGCAGAGATATCACGTCAATGATATCTAAAATACAATATTGAACCACTTTGCTTAATGCAAGCTGACGCTTATTACGAGTACGCAGTATTGATACAATTGTCTTGTTTTGCTTACTTCAAGAATGATCCACTCTAAATCAAAAATTTTATCTTCTTATTATTGCATTTAAAGAGTGTATAGGCCTACCATCGTCTTCATTGTTTGTTGAGATGACATTGAGTTGACCTGTAGCGTACTTTAAACCCTTTTCTACGCAGTATTTCTTTCCCTACGTTTTTATTTGAGCATAAGTTATTACGGGACGCCTAGACAAAATGGTAACAGTACTTCCTCAGATACAAAACTGTTTGCACGCTATCAACACCGTCCTTGGTATTACAATGGTAAATGAACAGTAGTTTTATGAGCTACAGTTTACTAAGTGGTGTATCCAGTCGTTGATTGTAGGGCAATCAATTTCATAGGGGCCGCCTTAAGCACTCGACAAGAAAGACTGCATGAATTGCCCTGTGCCATACTCTCTCAGCTACCCACATTCGCACTGTTATTGTCATTGGTAACAATTCTAAAAGAAACTGAATTACCCAATTATCCAATCTTCAGTCAAAACGACAAAAGCCATGTTGTTAGAATCATTGATCATTGGCAGAGGAGGGAGGCGGACTTGGTTTGGTAGCATTTCTCTAAAGCTTTTACTGAGTTTACTAGATAAATTGCCTTTCGTGTCACATAAACACTTGTCAACATGAGGCTTCAATAATTTTGATTTTGTATTATATAAGAAGTTTAGCCCCAAAATAGCCTTTAAAAGGCATGTTTTTGTATCCTTTTTTCATATGCATATCTGCAGAGATCTGATACACTCTTTTTGCCAAAATACAAATATCTAGAGATAAAAACTGATATAAATTTTCTTTTTGACAGGAATAGCAGGAATTTGACAGGAATAGTTGACAGGAATTTTAATTAGAAATTGAGTAGGAGAGCACATGAATGATAGATGTCCACTTATTTAATTTAAATAGTCTATTTGTAAGTAGAATTGGCTATTGTTAACAAACTGGCATATTTTTATCATAGAGTCATATCACACGGTGTTTTACAATATGCACAAAATTCTCACTAAAAGCAAAGTAAAACTCAAATATTAAGGCACCTCTACACATAACAAAGCAACCGTTCCATTCATTGTGGTCCAAAAGACCAATGTTCGATTTTACCTAACCAATATTTGTGACAAAGACAATATCATCTTATAGAAAATACAATCTAAATGGAACACGTCATGTCTTACAGAGATTGCTGCCTATGGCAAGCTTAAAGCTAACAGCTAACTCTCTTTTTTTCTGGCCTTTGAAATTTAAATATGAATTCTCATAGCTTGATGGTGATATCATCAACATAAATACTTCCAAATATATCTACAAACTCTTCTAGGCACTTAGGAGGATCGTCTAGGTATTGCGTATACAAAATACAATCATGGATACCCTTAATTGATTGAAACCTGGCTCTTTTCAACTACATCTTCCCTCAGCAGGACATACCGCTGTAAGCTTGACTGTTACTTGGAGTTGACTGCTTAAGTGCTCCACCCACTCTTAATAACACATGGCAACCTTACCAAGACAGGTGATATTTGTTTTCAGTTGCTTCATTACAATTCCTATCAGACGTATTTGCATGAAGGAAAGCGCGTTGCCTGTCATTATACGGGATAGATAAATACTCATCGTCCAACGAGAAAGGATCGAAACGAGTGTAGAGAGAAAATTAAATTTGTAGCTCTTCTCAAATATCAAAGCAAAAGATTTTCCAAACTACCTAATCACCTTTACTTTCTTACTACAATTAAAACTGTTTTAGTCTTCAGAGGTAGTATAGCGTCGCACTCACTTCATTAAAATTCCCTTTAGTAGAAGAGACTATTTGGAAAAAGGGCTGTTAATCAGTGCTAGTAACATATCCTTGAATAAAAACGCTATACATATAAAGCAGTCAAACAGATATTGTAAACAGATAAGGCTGTATCCACAGCTAAGTATGTACCAAAAATGCTTCTTTTTAAGAGCGAAATCCTATTTATTTTGACCTGGAATGCTTTTGAGCTGAACTTTCGCCCCCAATCTGATATGCAAGTACATATAATAGGGTAAGAATCATACATGGGAGGGAAGCATTTCGTAATTTCAAATCGCACTAGACAATGGATGTGTAATTAACAGGTATCTGTTGTGTTTTCTGAAAAGCTAGAGTACCAAGAATTATTAAACTCGCGACATGTAATATCAATTGTAGACATTTATTATAATAATGTTAATTTTAATGATAAATGACACAAAGAGAAGGTATGTACATAGAAACTATTAATATCGCCCAATTTTACCAATTGATGGCAGTTTTTAATTTTAGACGATAATTTCCTAATTTTGATTCCGTGCTCACATTAACCATGTAGAGTAAGATATAATACTCGTGTAATGCAATGATGCACGTTGCTCCTCAATTTCTATATAGAGTGAAAAAATAATAGTAATAATTATTTTACATTTTTAACCGTATCATTAAGTCCAAAGTGGCACTGACAAATCCTCGGAGAACACAAATTTTAAGCAGGATTTAAAACATGAGACAAATCTTTGTGGCAGGAAGATGGAGTGCTTGTAAGTTTTTTCTGAAATACTACAGACTATATCTGTATACATTTTGTAACTGAAACATATTATTGTCATTTGAGGGTGAACAGAAAAGTATGACAAGCAAAGTATGACAATTTAAAAAATAAACGACGCAGCATTTATTCTTTATTGCTCTTTTAATTATCTTTACAAGGCAAACCGATTGAAAGTTGTCTAGTTGCTTACATAAAGTTGCTTACATAAAGTTGCTTACATGTAAGAATGCATGGGACACGCTATCGTATTGGTTAAGTGTGATATACGTTGGTAGTTACCTTTAAAGGAAACATTCTATTTCTATCTCAGATAACTCATGTATGTTTACTTACTATCACTGTTGAGGTCCAAACATCTCCAAGACATTTCTTATCCGGTAGTCTTATCTGTTGTAAGTTAAAAAATATAAAATGATATTAAATGTAGTCACGTTTCTGCAGCCTCATAATTTTTGCCCACTTTATTGATTTTTACTAGAGATAATTTCACTGAGTCCTTTCCATAATCTTAAAACTATCTCGTTCCATGATCAGATCTTATTTTACAGTTTTAAACAGTGTTTTATGAATAAAATCATGTCAAGACACCATTGATAAAGTTATACATTAACAGGTGTGAATGTAGATGTGATTGGGTCTTCGGGAACTGTTATTCCAATCTGATGTGCGCATGGGTCAAAATCAAAGGATGTCCACAATATCTGGTAAAGTTAACAATTACCGTGGTGATCTACTATGCTCTTTTCCGTCCCAGCTTTCCCTTTGCGGAGACGCCTATACATGCATCGCCAAACATGAAGAGAACCGACACTCCTCCTGGCAAATTACAGAGTGCTGTCGTTTATGTGCTGAAAAACTTTCATATCATTTACAGTCCCAATGAGAGTATAGACGAAGGAGATTAGTATCACAAGGAAGGGACTTATAACGTGGTCTGTAAGACTTTAAGGCATAAAAAATATATCAGCGCAGTACTTTATCTGTCCATTTCAATGTGTTATCTGAAGACCTCGTCGCTAATAACAAAGGCCAGGGTTGGCTTCTTAGGGTTTTAATCAGCTGCAAACTTTCATGCATGAAGCTTTACCTCACCTTCAAGATCCAACTAGTTATTTTCAGCAGCGGTACTTTTGCCCCTTCGTAAAATGTAGCTGAATAGTTTTAACTAAAAAAGCTAGACAGAACAGAGAGACAAAAGTCTGTACCGTGAGATAGGTACCTACGTAGAATCAACCATGGCCAGGCAATCCATCATAGTGGAAAGGGACAAGTTTTTCCCCACATTCTTTTACACCAATTGATGTTCACGACAGGTGGCTCTTTATTAAATCTTAACAACCTAAATCAAAGTCAGAAGAGGTGGAGTAAACACGAGGAGTTTAATCATGAACCCCATAAGAGTGAAAACATGGAGCAAATACACCATTTGAAGGCACTTGTTAAGAAATGGATTCAACAGGAGTAGTCGAAACGTAATTTAGTCATAAAAATAATATTCACGTTTATCTTGTATATCATGGAGGTATAATCTTGCAAATTAAATTGGGAACAACGAATTACATTAAAAAGGAACTTAAATCTCCTCTTTGGACATCGTCTCGTTTCTGAAGTGAATTGGGAATTAGAAAACCTTTTACTAAATAATTTCATGATTCGTAATTGCAATGCTCACAAGATCATCGTCATTACTCAAGTGCTGAGAAAGTGACCGCAAATTGTTTCAGAGTCTTTTTGTTCTGTGCAATCTTCTCTATTGTTCGAGCGGGCATGATATTGAACCTTTCCCCAATAGTCTGTTAAATGTATTTCATCTAACTTAAACTTGGTCTAGTTGGCTCACATGGAGCATGGTGGTAGCCTGGTCCCTCTGTCTTAATCTGTAAGATGTAGTCAAAGAGGATGAGTCTATAGTCATCAATCGTTCGGCTATATTCTATTGATACCGCTTTGTAATGCTGATACTGTCTGTGTCTAATGTTGCTTTGACATGGCGTGGAAAATGCGCT
>JAAAKM020004984.1:0-11345 GCA_010016025.2 Alatinidae sp. Z8VKAUB7J3 | reverse complement strand
ATTGAATCACGGGGAAATACGCTTTTGCAGGACATGTAGATTGGAGCATCATCTATTCCAATAAAAAGTTGCGTAGTGTTGCAAAGACATTCTTGATCACTCACGTTTGTAAATTGCAATATTCTGAGTACATTGCACATGCAACAAGACTGGAAAATTTACCAATGCAAAAAAACCACTGTTGCTCAGGACGGAGAGAAGGAAGCGTTGACTTGTGGATTACAATTACAACGAAAAATGCAAAATTAGATTAGATTCAGTCCGTAATGACGAATATCTTCTGCGTCTAAAGAGATACTCTATGAATTCCAGGAATTTATGTAGAGCAAAGATGATACCGATGATGATGATGGTGATGATGATAATGATAATGATTACGATAGTAATTGTGATGATGATGACGATAATGATGATAATAATTATAATAATGATGATAATGATGGTAATAATGATAATGATGATGATTATTATTACTATTATTATTATCGCCACCATCGCACCATCAATCTTATTGCTATTGTTATTATCGTTGTTATTGTTGTTTCCACTTCTATTAATCTTACTGTCCCCATTATGCCGGGTGAAAACAGTGAGAATGTAAACGTTAGTATTGAAACTGTAAATTTACAGGAGAATAAATGGCAATGAAGTTTATTATTATTATGCTGCTGCTGATGACAATGATGACTATGGTGATGATAGTAATGATGACGACGACGATGATGATGATGATGATGATGATGATGATGTTGATGATGATGAAGGATTCAACACCTCTATCGGAGCTCTTTGAACGTAGAACTATTCGAAAACATTTATCGTCTACTTTGTTTTCCTAAATACAGGTTGGAAAGAATAGGCATCCATTTAAAATGTTGATTGAGAGACAGTCTAAAGATGGTAGAATATACCAAGGCATGGTTGTCAGGACTATTTTGTGAAGTATAAAACTGGAAATACAGTACATATTGATAAAGCTATCAATGGTGAAATTTTATGAATTTGTAATTTGAAAATGATATTCTGTCGAATCTGATTTTAAGTGCTGGCACGATACATTTCTCATGCTTGTTGATATCACGAATATCGGCGTTATATTTTTGTAAATTGTATTGTATATTTTGGAAAGAAAGGTGATCTGCACTGAGCAGTCTTGTCGCCCGGAGCTGATAATACAGAAGTAATTATTGGGCTGTAAGATACCCGGGGTTTCCTGTTCATTGCAAGACATAGAAGTATGATACTTGAAATTCAACTGAACTGTCATAAAATGATTGAAGAAGATTGATTCGTCTCGCTTATTATATCACCTTGCTCCCTACGGAGTCTCAAAATGTGTTTTTCAGCAAGTTTTCAAAGCCACTATGTCAAAACCTGTACAGATTCATTGTTGTTCCATGCACAGTAAATTTAAACGGCCAACGTAGTAAAAAATATTAGAGAGCGTGCTTTCAGTGACATGACTTCCAGGCACGCATGCTTTCAGTGACGTGACTTCCAAGGGACGCATGCTTTCAGTGACATGACTTCCAAGGGACGCAAGCTTTCAGTGACATAACTTCCAAGGGACGCATGCTTTCAGTGACATGACTTCCAGGCACGCATGCTTTCAGTGACATGACTTCCAGACACGCCTGCTTTCAGTTGCATAACTTCCAGGCACGCATGCTTTTAGATTTTTACGATGGTTTCCCACAAAAGTTTTACCCAAACCCAATAGTAGCAAGGGGTGATCTGTCCCATATAAAGGGTTAGATTCCCTGTTAATCCTTGGGACGTTTTCAGCTCCTGTAGTGTTTAACGCACTACGGTAAAGCAAGACTTGAAATGTCAACTCGACGATTAAAAAGCCGAATGTCAGCTATAAATGAACGGTTCAATATATCAAATCTGGTTGACCAAGACTGCTTAGTTTAAACTGATGACACATTTCTTGTTTTCAATTTTATTTGTTGTATTTCGACGCAGGAATTGTCCTAAGAACACCCTGTGTCAGGTTGATATCTTTGTCCTATATGAAGATTTGACGTAGCTTTGTAAACAAATTCGCCCGGAGCAAACATTTGTAAACATTTCCTTAAACAATGTTTAAGTAGATCTCTTGTACGCAACCTTTGGTCTCCCTTGGGAATTTGAACCTTTATGTAAATGCTTGTGTATCGTACATTCAACATAAGGACTTGATTAGTAGTAATTATCAATAGGAATGGCATATTTATTGATATTTGTTGGTTCCGTTTTGAAAACTGTGGCCAAAACTAGCAGAAATTGTCGTCGACTTATTCTCAATAGGTTTCGGACCCAGAGACATATTGTCTGCGGGTTCCCAAGAGGTTCGCTGACCCCACGTTGCCGGCCACTGTGCTAGATGGTATACGTTGGTCTTTTTAAAAAGTACGGCACCCGACTACTTGGGCTGAGGGGATGAAGGGATGAAGGGGATGGAAAACGTGACAATTTGTAGTGAATGAAATGGTTACCACACATGAATATGAGGCTGGGGACAGCAAAGAGCGTACTCCACTTCATGCATGTGAATTCCTTGTTACAATTTTGCACGCTCTGTCTTGTAAACAAATGTATAAGTTTGTCGTAGTGTGTATAATTAACGCTTACATATCACATATTAGGTATTATTATTGTTATTATTCATAAGTATTATTGTTTGTTTATTTAGTGATTATCAGCACCCTTGCGCAATCAATTGAGGGTGCATTTTAAAAAGTCCTCTCTATCACCTTTGGGTCTTTAAACATGTCTGGTCTTCATGCCTATTACACCAATACTCCTCAACGGGGCAGGCACGCAGCCAAGGGGGAGCGCGGGGGGTCTGTGCCCGCCCAATAGGTAAAACTTGCCCACGTTTGCCCCCCCCCAAAAAAAAAATTCTTACGGGCATTTAAAAGATGGATCACTTGTGTATTTCAATTCAGGTATCCAATGAGATAAGAAAGATGAGAAGTCTAAGTCTCTCAAATGCAATTTTGAGCCTTCTAGAGACTGTAAAAATTCAAAATTTCCCTAGCCAATAAAATCATGGTGGGCTGGCTTGGAAGGAAGGAGGGGAGGGAAGAGGCTTTGTTTTGAATTCCCCCAATCAAAATTTGACTGGCTTTGTGGTTGACCTCCCCAGGCACCATATGATGATCGTTCTTGATCAAAGGCATAAGTTAAATCCCATTTCATATTCTCAAGTCAGAGCGAGAACGGTTTTATAAATACATAAAGAATACCATTACATTTGTACAGTTGACCAAACATATTGAAAATACATTGCTATGTTTGACTGTGTACACTAAATTGATCTAGACTCTTCTCCAGGTTTCTTCTTGTCTATAGATGGCATATGATCTGACAAAAATTTCAATCTAGGTTAAATGTGCAACCAGCAATCGACTACTGGCTTCATGACGACAACATGCAACTAAGCATCAAGACAGAAAAAATTAATAATAACCAATCAAAATATGCAACATAAACAATTCAGAATACAACTATTCATTTCTATTTAGATAATTATATCATAGATACATTACGTCTAACTTCCCAATTGCAGTTGCAACTTTGGAACAGAGTTCTGATAAGTCAACCAAGAATGTCTGATTGCTTTCCGAATCACATATGAATGATTCAATTAAAGCAGCCATTACTTCTGACCCAGGGGCGTAAATACGGCGGGGTGGAAGTTATTTATCCCCTCCACTTTTCAATAACGATGATCGATTTGACCCCCACCCCACCTTACCCCGATTTCAGAACACGAGGTTTATATACTGGATATCAATTATCAAATTGTATTCACATCTCTAGATTTTTTTAAAGATATGCACAAATATATCTCTTTATATCTACTAGAATGTATTACATGGGAAAAGTATTGTTCTTTGACATCAATCTTCCAATTTCGACTGGTATTTACGAATCAGCGGCCACTTTTTCTGTTTCAGGATTAAAAAAGGGGATGAGCATTTCCATGCACCCTGGATACGTTACCACAAAATGTTGCTTCCAAAATGTTGTTGTGTTGCATAGCACATAGTAGAACGCTAATGACTTGTTTGAAAACTTGTGACATGGTCACAGAGCAGTTTATTATTGCAAAAAGAGACAAGTATGCTACACCTACGACAAAAAGAGATTACAATGGTTGTCCAGTAAAATAATATGTAAACTAGTGGCACTCGAGACTGTTATTTTCTACATAGGACTTCATAGTCTGATAGACATTTATTATGATTCTGTTTCTGGTTTCTTCTTGTACGATGAAAGCACTTTCGACTCCCTGTGACCGTTTCCGCTTTGTTAAACCGTACGTGGAGTGCACACAAATCACAATGCGAAACATTCAATCATGTTCCCATGATCAACAGGACAAGGAAGAATTTGAAAGTGAATATGGAACATGCTTAATCCAGGAGAAATATAAGAGGATAAACATTTGATGGCCACAATCAATGATGACAGTCACTACTGGCTACCTACTTTTGGTGGTCTTATTTAGTCTTACAGGCAGCGATTGTGCGTACGCAATGAGCACGTCAAGCAGGGAAGATGAAAAATCATTGCCAGAAGTTTTACTAACTTATCAGTATTTTCCGGAGTCAGAAAGACATAGGTTGCTACAGGAAATAAAGAATATGTTTTACTTTGGATACGAAAACTACATGCGATATGCTTTTCCACTAGATGAATTAAACCCGATCTACTGCAAAGGGCGAGGACCTGACAAGGAGAATCCAGATAATTTAAATATCAATGATGTTTTAGGTAATTACTCTTTGACCCTAATTGATGCCTTAGATACATTGGCAGTTATTGGAGATACAGAGGAATTCAAGCGTGCTGTAAAACGGGTTATTAACCATGTCTCTTTTGATACGAATAATGTAATACAAGTATTTGAAGCTACTATACGAGTAATGGGTGGGCTTCTCGCAGCCCACTTGACAATCACCGACTCAAGTTCTCGATTTGGAAATGTTCGTCCACAAGGATATAACAACGAGCTTTTGCGATTGTGTGTAGACCTGGCTCGTAGATTACTTCCTGCCTTTAACGACACAAAAACAGGAATGCCTTGGCCAAGAGTTAATCTTCGATCAGGGGTACCTCGTTCCATGACAACAAACACGTGCCCAGCTGGGGCAGGGACGCTCATCTTGGAGTTTGGTATCTTGAGTGCACTAACGGGTAACCCAATTTATGAAAGGGTTGCAAGAAAGGCCATGAATGCAGTTTGGACTGCGAGATCATCCACCACTGGCCTTCTAGGTAATACCCTGGACATGCAAACTGGTAACTGGACAGGAAAAATGAGTGGCCTTGGAGCTGGTGTTGATTCTTATTACGAATATCTTCTAAAGAGTTATATCGTGTTTGGAGAACATAGTGATTTGCAAAAGTTTGATGAGATATATAAAAACATTAAAAAGTTTATGAGAAAAGGGAGAGATTCCTGTAGAGAAGGTTCAGGGGAGGCACCCATGTACGTTAATGTTAACATGGAAACTGGTAGTGTTGATAACACCTGGATAGACTCCCTGCAGGCAGCTTTCTCTGCTGTCCAGGTACTTAGAGGAGATATTGATGAAGCCATTTGTAGTCACCTGATTTACTATGCCTTGTGGCAAAGGTATGGTGCAATGCCTGAAAGATTCAACTGGCATTCCAAGCAAGCTGATGTTAAATTTTATCCTCTTAGACCTGAGCTTGTGGAATCGACCTACTTGCTCTACCAAGCAACAAAACACCCGTTTTACCTTCATGTGGGTTCAGAGATATTTCAAAGTCTTGACAGCCACACCAAAGCTGCTTGTGGTTATGCTACTCTCCATGATGTTGAGGACAAATCACAAGAGGACCGTATGGAGAGTTTTTTTCTCAGTGAAACTTGCAAGTATTTATATTTGTTATTTGATGTTAACAATCCAGTAAATAAACATGCATCAGAATATGTATTTTCTACTGAGGGACACATCTTTAGAGTAGACCAAAAATTTCAGAATACTTTGAAAAGTTTCAAGTGGAAGTCGGATACTAAGGCTTCTGTTACTTCAATAGGTAAAAATATAACAAATGGTCACTGTTCATTCTATAATAGCCAACGAGAACAAGTATACCCACTAAAGGAACACTACCTTAGACAGGTTGAACAATTAGTTGGATTGATGTAAGTTTTGTATGATATATGTATATAATAAACATTTGTAGAAATTTTGGGTGTTAAGTTTTGATATTAGGATTGAAATCTTGACTTATAAATTCTTATTTGTAAAATTTAATTATATTTTTTGACCTGTGGAAAACAAGTAATTGGAATATGCATATTGTTGGTTGGTCTTCTTTTGGAATTGAGGCTTGAGACACAACTTTACCAGTACTGTAACTGGTATAGATACGATAAAAACTGGTAGCAAGGTATCTGCTTTATGAGGCAGAAATTTCCTCATTGATAGGGGCATACTATTGCTGTCCATGGAATACAATGTGAGTGAAAATTACAAGATTCAAGTATATCTGATTTAAGTATGTTTGTATTCAAGTTTGTCTGATTTGAACAGTTTTGCTTTTCATAGTTTCACTGTTTATTTGGGCCACTGTTCCAAGAATGCCTATTTCTGATACAGAAAGGGAGATGAGACGAAATATTCCAGGCTACCAAAACATTTGTATGACCTACTGAGACGGTGTTGTTCATTATTTTAGTGACATCTGAGGAGGTGGAGCTCTAGGATTAGAATGTCATAAGATGCATGAACTATAAACTACTGTACATACTGTATCCTTATGTCCAAGATAAGTTTCAGAGAAGTTTTCTTGAGGGTTAAACCAATATTAATTTATGAAGTGGCAAAAATTGATAGTTCAAGAACTTTATGAGCAGTTTTATTCAGTATGTCTATTTGCTTTTTTTTGGCATTTGTAATTGGGTGAAAATGAATTTTGATGACCAGTTGCAGGGAAGACATAAATCCAATAAATTGTATGTAGGAGGTAGGTGTACATATGTGACTTATTTTACACTATCAATATTCAACAAAGCGCAAGCATATGTAGTTACTATTGGTGTAGATTATGCATCATGAACAAGAATTGTAAATTTTGGATGTTGCATTAGTTGGAGACACTGGAGATGTGGTCGTTGTAGTTTTAATCCTATCATACAAATTTTAAAAACAAATTGACCATTTATTGTTCATATACAGCACATTACACCTTTCTGGTGATGGCTACAGAGTAGGCTTCACTTACCTTTTAGTATGATGGAGGTAGGAACAAATCTGCATGAAACAGTGATGTTTGGTGTTCAAAAAGAGCTGTGTATTTTGCTGGACTATCAAATTATGATACTATCATCTTTATCCTTGGATTCAAGATCCTCATCATTGTACTTGTAACTTGGTTATGCACAACTTTTCTCATTTTCTATCAACTGTCCCGGTACAGAGTGTGTGCTTATAGTGTGAGGGATGTTTATGTTTGCCTATAGTGGGCTTGTGTTCAGAGGATTGATAGTAAAGATAAAACATTAAGTAGATATAACAGGCTGATCTTTGTAGCACCCTTAGGTTCTTCATTATTGCATGGGGTTCAAATAGTTAGGATTATTTTATATTGGTATAATACAGTAAAGAGATGAAAGTTGATATGGCGAGGGGTGATCCAAACTTCTGCATGTAGGGGTGAAAACAATTATTTTCATGCATCACTATGTTGGTCGAATTTGTCAAAATGCAGACAAGTTTAAGTATTATGTAAGAAAATTTAAAGTCATTAAAGACAAGACATTTAAGTCAGATAGTGTATATTTTATCTTTAAGGGTTTTTTATTTGATTCTACCTAGAATTGATAGGCATCAGAGTCTATGAACAACATACTTTCATTCTGAAATGCAACACCTTCCTTTCTCAAATGCACACACCTTCCTTTCTCAAATGCACACACTTTTCTTCCTCCATGCCCTCTCCCTACTTTCATTCTGAAATGCACACACCCTTCTTTCTCTATACCCCTCCCTGTCATGCTTTCTTAGATCCCTTGTATGCTGTTTGCTCTTCCATTACAATGCGTATACAGTTGGAACCTGATTTTCAAGGACGCTGAAGCCTAAAGGAATTGACAAAAGGGTTCAAAGAAATCAGGGCTACGAAAAATTGAGGGTTAGAAAGGAGTGTGTATGAATGAAAAACATTGAATATACTTTCAACAATTTCTAAATTAATTGGTTATACAAGGGGAAATAACATTTAATCACAGAGTCCCGAAGGGGATTCCATAAAGATGAGCAACCATATATAAAGAAAACATGACGATAAAGAGTAACAAAGTCTTCACAGCAAAGTGCAAAAATACTTTAAAGAGAAGCGTGATAAATTCTGGCAAAAACGTATCAGTGTGGTTACAACAGATTTTGAATGCAGTTTCGTTTAAAGTTTTAATGATACTTCGCAAATGTTCATTATATTTTTGATAACAAGAAGTTCCTTCCAGAGATGCCGTGGAGGGGGGGAGGGGGCGTAGGGGGCTGACCATCATTGTATTTCATCATTTACAACAAAACGAAATTCGACGATAACTTGTAGTGATACGCGAGCAACTACTTAAGCAACTCCAGGCCTGATTTTAGAAAATTGCTAAGTAACTCGAGGTCTGACCCCAAAAATGGAAATATATTTTAAAAAACGTGCAAGACATTAGAAATATGTCTTTGAAGACCCTAAAAGATCGAAGAAAACGAGAGTATGCTAACCAAAAGGATCAGTTTTTGCTGGGGTCACTTTTTGGACAGCTATCGCTCATGTGCATTCCAGCAAGGAAATACATTTTCCTTCACCATTTCTATACAAGACATTAGGCACTTTAACATTGTGCATAGTCGTTTTGGGGGTCGCGCATCAATAAGTAAGATTTTGGAGGTCTTAATTATGAAAGACAAGGAGTAAATGCGAGACAAGTCGATCTCATTTTTTTTCACTGGTCACTTTTGCGATATCGCCTATGTGTATTGTGCACTCCAGCAATAGAATACAGCTTTCTTCACCATTTTTATAGATGATATTAGCCACTTCAAGATTGTGCATGGTCGTTTCTTGGATCGCGCATCTATAAGTACGATTTTGAAGGCCTTAATGGTAAAGGAAGGAGTGAATGCAAAACAAGTCGATCTCATTTTTTTCATGGGTCACTTTTGCAATAGCGCTCATGTACACTCTAGCGACGCAATACAGCTTTCTCTACCATTTTTATACAGTACGTTGGCCATTTTAAGATTGTGTCCACCCACATTGGGATGGCGAATCTATAAGTACGATTTTGCAGGCCTTGAAAGATAGGAGAAAACGAGTGTATACTAACCAAAAGTTTCATTTTTGGTCGGGGTCACTTTTTCGAAAGATATCACTCATGTACACTCCAGCAATGGAATCCAGCTTTCTCCACCATTTTTACAGATGATATTAGCCACTTCAAGATTGTGCATGGTCGTTTCTTGGATCGCGCATCTATAAGTACGATTTTGAAGGCCTTAATGGTAAAGGAAAGAGTGAATGCAAAACAAGTCGATCTCATTTTTTTTCACGGGTCACTTTTGCGATATCGGTTATGGACACTCCAGCAATAGAATACAGCTTTCTACACCATTTTTATACAATACATTTGGATAGCGATACATTTGATAAGTTAATGATGGTATTATATAATAATTTTTAAACTCGCTATTAAATTTTCCAACACATATCAGCGAAATACAGTCAAACACTGACAACTATTAAGCATGTATGACTGATTAGAATACAAAACTTCTAGTTCAAAGAGGGTAAACAGAACCCTAACCTTATAAAAAAAGCAGTATTTATCTCAATTTGATATGCAGCTAGTGCTACAAAAAGAATTTCCTTCTACCGACCTTTAGCTCTCGTAGTGGGCAATCTTTCTTTCTCAAGTATATACTCCATTTCTACTTTACTGTCCAATATACACAAAAGACATGAGAATTTCGTGTAGCCACTTTGTAGAGCAAACAAGAAATTCATGCTTGCTATAATTACTCGGTTCCATAACCTGTTCGGTGACATCATGTTTTCCTTTTAGTGTTATTGAATGACCTGCAGGCATTGGCATGCATATTTGGTATTATAGAGTAAAGCACACTTAAAACTACGTTTTAATTATCTATTAACAGTCTTCATTCATCAGGATCGTATTTGTTGACTCCTAGTCAAGGGGAACAATGTCAGCATTGTTGCAAGAAACAAGATCAGGATTTTTTTTAACGAATGGTAAAAATTCGGCAGCTTTATTTCAATAGAATGTTACTTTCGCACCTTTTACTGACAGGTTTTTTTCGTCGAGCCTTAAGTTCTTCTGATTCTTTTCTACTAATTCTTTGATTCTAGAATCTAGTCACAAACCAAGTAATTCAGATCATTCTGATTAAATCCGTGTGGCACGGTTTCGGGAACCTTAAAAAATACATTTTGAATTACATTTTGATTTTTTTAAAAGGCTTTTAGTATCTCTAGGGTATTTCTGCATGTATGCGTCGTATTTAGATAAGATATTTTAGATTTTGACAAAATTATTTTCCAAAATGTATGAGTGTTGAAACTTGCAAAAGGTTTCTTACTTATAATCCACTGGCTTTTATTTATTTTGAGCATTATGACTAACAAATATCCTCCAAACAGAAAAAATATAACTCTTAATCAACTGTTGGTTGAAATTCATCTAAAAATGTGATTTTCATATAAATATTTTGCATATATTGTTATACAAGGTTCTCTAGCGAAATTCATCTTATTGCACAACATATTCTTTGATTTTTTGCAAAATTTCAACAAATTTTGCATTTGTCACTTATCACATTTGAGAACACAAAATCGTGGGTACAAATTCGTAAACGTATTCTTATGGTTATTTTCTAGTTTTCACGTGAGTTGATTGTGCGAAAAGGATTTGACTGTCAGCCAAAAGATTAATACCACATGACTTGCTTCCTTGGTTAACTACCTGCGGTCAGCCTCTTGCAAATGTACGAATACCCGGCTTGTGTGAGATCAGGTGTGCTTGTAGTTATTGTTTTGATTCATTAAAGCTGTTCAGCAAACAATGAAAACAAAGCACCTCTGTCCTATCATTGCTTCTGCTCTTGCTTTCTTTCTTGAGTTATTATAAGTGGAAGTAATTCCCATTGTCAGGGGTGACAGTGGTAAAAAAGGAACAGTTCAATTCAGGAGGCGATATGTGTAAAATGAGCATAGGAAATTTGCAGCCGAGGAGTTGAAGGGCCGAGGGCTCAACTTACACCAAGGTAAAAGAACATACAGACAGAAACGAAAGTACAGAA
>JAAAKM020004983.1:0-11347 GCA_010016025.2 Alatinidae sp. Z8VKAUB7J3 | reverse complement strand
GACTAGAGAAATAAAAGTGTGTTAACATCGGAGGTCACCTAGCTCAGTTTGTAGAGCGCACGCCGCGAAAGCGTGGGCCACGGGTTCGATCTCCGGTGGTGACATACTTTTCTATTTCTCTAGAGTTCTGTTCAAAACTGATCCTTTATTCCTTGTACCATTAACACCTATCCATGTTCCTATTATTACAACTTATTAAGATAATGAATTTGTAAAATCTAGCAATCATGTGAATTCAATAAGTTAACAATTTATGCACTCCACCACTCAACTATCTGATAACAGATGCTAACCATAGTATTTGCTCAACTTATATTGAAACACAGATGTGAGAATGGATTATTGTCAGGGGTAAGTCCTAGGAGGAAGAGGGGACTCACGCCATAGCCCCCTTATCAAGGATTCCCTAATTTTACTTTTATTATTTTGTCTACAGATGGGTTGATTTGTTGGGTTTAGAGTGTTCATTAACGACTTTTGCAATATAGATGTAGGAAGTATTATCAAGAAGAGAGGGTTTGAAAAGTCAATATTGAAAGACACTTTGGACAGATAGACGGACCGGATGGCAGTACTTCCTTGTGCGAGGAAGCTGGATACTGCCGTTCACCGGTGGATGATTGGGAGCTAATGTAGCGACTAGAGAAATAGAGTATATTAACATCAAAAGCTCACCTAGCTCAGTTGGTAGAATACACGCAGCGAAAGCATGGGTCACGGGTTCGATCCCCGGCGGTGACAAATTTTCTATTTCTCTGGTGTCTTTCAGTATAGCAACTCGGAAAATATGATAAAGTCAAATCTATATATTTCGTCTTGTCGTTTGCTGAGATCGGCCCCTTTAAAACCGCTCCCACTTTAAGATCGATTCCTAGATCCTTCAATGGTTGCTATTAACTGTTCAATATTTTGCCACTTTATTTATGAGCTTCTTTTAATAAAGTATTAAATAGGGCAACAAGTTTGATAGTAATCAGATTAACAAAAACTTCTCTCTGCACTTTCTCACCTGAATATTTTGTACTTCCATCAAGATACATTGAGAGAGTTTAGTCTCAAGTTATCAAATTGTTATCCAGATTAATTTCTATTTCTTGTCACAATATATCTTATTTGAATTAAGAAATATTAAGACAATAAAATTCTTACGAATCTTCTTCTTATTCTAATTACTGTCAAGTTTCTATATTACTATCAAAGACGAAGATTTAGGATGAGTTCAAGTAAGTAAATGAGGTCTTTGAGCGTGTGCTTTCTTAATTCTACGAACCTAGTCATGTTACATTATCTTAAATATATAATAATTTTTCTACTTCTACAAATTTAATAGTCTTATAGAGCTTGAAAGAGAAAATATGTCCCCATCTTTGTATCAGATTTAATAACAAAGAAATCATCAACAAGCAAAAAATTATAGTTGTTTACCTGACTTATTCGCTGACACGTCGCTCGTAGACATGATTCGAAACCAGTGAATTTCTCTTCCTATCTATAATTCCATTTATAAATTTAGCCCGTGTTTCTATATGTGCATTGAGATATCGGACTTGAGAATTTAATTAAAACAGGAAGAAGTCACACCAGGGACAATAAATTATACATAAAGTAACAAAGTTGAGATAACAACGAGTGTGCGTAGACCAAATCTCGTCTTGTTTTGTATATTACATTCTGTGATTTACATTTCGAAAGCAATTTTCGTATAAATAAAAAAACGTTAGGTTTAAAGCATCAGGTTTTTGGTTTTCTTGATACATTTTGAGTTTATAGTGTCAGCTTACTTGCATCAGATGAATGTGGCATGGTTAATGATGTTATGAATTCTTAACTGACATGTCTTTAATATCATAAGGTGTGTTAAACGGTTTTGAATAACCTTTGCATAGGACGTTATCAAGTGCTGCCTCTTGCAACCCAACTATCATCAACAAAAGCCTCTTCGTGAGTTGTATTACTTCTTATTACATTCATGTTCCATTTCAAAGTCCTCGGATTTTGAACATCAACTACGTTTGGCCTGTAAACAGAATCACTGCTAATCTCAACAACAGATGCAATGTTTCTCAAGAACATGACTGAGAAATCCGATGAAATCCTTGCTCCTCAGTGCAACACAGGACGTAACCTACAATCTCATTCATTGCCGAGAGAAACTCTTAAAATCAAGTCCAAGGTAGGGTGCATAAGAATAATAACACATAGGTGGATGCTGAGCTAACAAAAGCAATTGGGCACGACTAAATATAAAGTGAATTGCTTATGAGAAACATCAACGCAGGGAAAGTTAGGGTCAACAATGTCAAAGGTCAAAGGAGCATTATTTCAAGAATGTTAGGGTTAGTGAGGTTAAAGGTTAAAGGATAACTACTAAAGATAAATTTCATCTAATATACTTGTGTTCGCAAATTCTTCCCTCGAATGCTATTGTTAGCATCTGCAGAAGATTGATGAGTGGTACTGTACAGCTCTCAATCAATTATTTTTGACCTTTGCTCTTTCATGACTTGCAAGGCTTTCATGTTATTCTTACGAGAAAGGTAACACATTAATCAATTATCATCTGTCGTATACAACCGATTTCAACATCAGACAAATATAGCATACAACCTACTATATTATGAAATATATTTTGATATTGTTTGCATTGAAACATACTGCTATAAACGGCGTAAGAGATGGAGTGAGAGGGTTCACCAAACCAGCGACCTTATCCGCAAGGAGTCCCAAGTTGCCATAGAATAATTTGTAAAACAATTTTCTACTTGTAACATATTTTTGGGCAATGTGGTGCCATATATCTAGTTTTTATGAAATTGTAACAAGGTTTTCTTTGTAGACAGGATAAATTTATCTTTGATAAATAGATAGATTTGTATGGTTGATAGTGGGGTTGATAGTGGTGTTGCTAAAGCTCTTTGACATCTAGGTTTGTGACTAAGTCAGTCCTAAACTATCAAAACATCTAATGTACCCTTGCACCGCGCCGCAGCAGCTCACAAAATTTGAAAAAGCGACGAAACAACAATTGGCCATTTTAAAGCGTTTCTAAAGTGATTTGATATATTACAGACGCGTAGGATGGATCCTCTAAATAGGTTTAAACGTAAGATAGAAACATGAAAAGCTTGATAAAATGAAAGCTAAGCAGTATCTGTTAACCATTTTTCAGACATCAAATTCAAGGCTTGCAGTCATTTAGAAATTCTTTTTTATTCTTTCCTGCAGCAATTATTAGAAATGTGCAACATATCAAGCAAAGTGATTTTGGAAGAATGATTGAACTTTAGTGTTCATCTTTTTAGAGCAAGACAATTTCTTAAACACTTGAAGACAAGGCCCTCTGCCGATCGTCTACTACGGCCCTGACAATAGCAACTAGTACTAGAAGTCACAGTGGACATTCGAATCTATGAATCTATCTCGATGCGACATGTCATATGAAGAAACTGAATGCATTCTTTGACTATAGGTAGATTAATGCTATACAAGAGGACTCAACTATTTCCGAGGTAAGATTTGCTATAAGCTCTCATGGTAAGAATCAGGCGTCAAAGGGTTCAGCATGCAAACAACCTCCAAACAAACATACCGACCATTTTGGATCATTCGAGGAGTAACTAACTAGAAGCTGAAGGAAGTATCAATACAAAACTAAAGTTATTCTTAACATATCTTAACATAAGTTGTCGCAGCCATTTCACCTCCTAGCTATTGCTGCTTCTTAGTTTTGACAAGCAGTTGTAACAGCATTAGCAAAGTTTGGGCCCCCTTTTATAAACAGCGTAATCATCCTGTCTATATCGCACTCAAATTTTCCTACCTTTCTATCACCAATACTCCGAAAAAGTTTATAAAGCTAAGAAAGAACTAATAAAGCTCAGCATTAAGTTCGCTATGTGCTGAATTAGGGGGAAATTGGGCCTCGATATCCTCTAGGAAATATGTGTTAGAATAAAGTGATTTTGTATACTTCAAGCTGATGAAACCATGTTATGAAAGAGAAAACCCCACAGAGGGGGAAAGTGCTACAAGTACACTTCCCATGTAGTAACGAAAATCCAAATAAATGACATCCGAAATTTCACCGTCTCAATGGTAAGTGACTGTGGTGTGATAGCTGGCACATTGGAGTTGCAACGATGAAGGGAGGGGTTTGATTACCCTTGATCCCCTGTTTTCATTATTGAACTCATCATCTTGTGTCACTATACAATCATACTGATGATGACTCGACACAAGAACACACTTTTTAGCTCGCAGCACCTAGCTTCGGCTCAGCGACACTCTCACTCCCTCTCTAACCCACGACGCCAGAATCTCAACTACTCAAACTCACACTTCACTGGAGTCGGGTTAGCCATCACATCAATTGAGCCTCTTGTCTTCACTTCTAGCAGGGGGCTATGTAGTGGTTAATCCAAACAAATGACATAATAAATTTATCTGTGTAAATGGTTAAGAGACCATAGTGTGATTGTTAGCACATTGGAGCTGCAACGATAAAGGACAGAGTTTGGTTCCTCCTTGTTCAAAGTTTTTTACTATCGGGCTTGTTATCCAATGCCCCCATAGCAATGCGTCACCCTTACGGGGTTTTCTCTTTCACCCAATGATTTCATCGACAAGAAAGCCAATTATTAGACATCAGTCTATAATATCATTTGCAAAATATGAGCAAGAACTTAAAAGGTATTACAACCAATAATAATACGTCTGGTGATCCGGCTGGTTGAATATTACATCATAGATATGGACTTGTGGTGATAGTTTACAAAATTCTTTAATCCGAAGTTTGATATTACCTAATCGTTTTACCTTTGCTTGATTATGTCGGTTCAAAATCCTTCAAACTTAAATTGTTCCTGCTGCTAGCAGCGTTCTTCTCTGTGGCTGGTATTTGTGAGAGACTTTCCCAATACACTAGAAAGCATAGGAACCTACTCGACACCCAAACCGATTAACGATATTCATCCCTTGTAAAACAAAAAAGGAAGACGAAATCAAAATATATTATTTATTAATTATTACTAATTTTTGGATTGATTCTGAAATGAAGCAACATTTTTAAGTCTTCTAAAAACAAAGAGGTAAACGCTATTATCTACCACAGAAAAAATTTCATCGGATAATACCCAGATTAAAACAAGATTTGCAACTCTGGTGGAAGATCAGATATAGCTATATCAAACACGGCATAGATATAGTTGAAGTAGCTGTTCTTACGTCAGTAAAGACGTTTTCGCACCTCAGTAAATTTCAGAGTAAGTCTAGATTTTATTAAGGTTCTGGTTAGTTTTCTTACCTTGTGAGTTTGGTCAACATTCCAAAGGCTGGGAATTCTACAGTGAGAAGAAATTATTTCGAATATTGTACGAAGTAACGGATTCATTTTAAAGGTGTTTTCGCCCGACACTGGTTACCGCAATCGCCTGGAGTTATGAAGGGAAGGTTCTGTGCAGAATTTATCAGAAAGCAGAAAATTGAAATACGTCGTAGAATAAAACACGCATATGAACAGAATATAGTCGCTCGGGTTAATGAAAAACAAAAACGTTAAGCAAAATCAATTCGTTACTTAACACAATATTCAAACTTCATTGATCTTAGCAAAAAAAAGTTTGATCTTGGTCAATGTCTAGGGACAGAAAAAACGTAATCTATTTTCTTCAACCGCAAAAGCCGCTGACCCCAATTAATCGTTTTATTTATGCATCAGATCATACTCTATTCATCGTGTTATCGATATATTCTGAAGATGTCATTAAGGCGACCCTTGCTGAGCTGATTCCAGTGAAGGAGAAGGTGACAAAAATTACAGTCACACAGCTGAGGTCCAAGCAAAAGTCATTTATTTGCAGCAATTAGGCTTGGCACAAAAAGTGATAGCCCCCCAAAATATAGTTTAAACCAACCTTTTATCTTAACGTCGTTGAAAAACAAGGATAAGATGGCTGCTGCTACAGACAAACATAAAAAGCTGTTTACAAAACCAAGAAGGAGAAGGTCGGCAAAATATGTCGAGTTGTACTTGGTTTGTGATCACTTGGCAGCTGTCCGTCCTGAAACCGTAACCGGCAGTACAAGAAGTTCAAAACAAGTCATCGCAAACTAACATAGAAAAAAGAGAGAGTTTTCGAAATGAGAGTGTAGAAAAGACGGTAGAGAAATGAAAATATGCCATCATATTTGAATTTTCTTCGGACTGATAGACGTGCCGAATGGAAGTCCTTTTTTGGTGACGTCACTTGGCGCAGAAAGGCTTGTGTTTAATTGCTTAGAGCTGGATGTCGATGTCCACCGGTGGATGACTGTGAGCTTATGTGGCGGCTAGAGAAATAGTCTCTGTAAACATCGGAGGTCACCCATCTCAGTTTGTAGAGCACACGCCGCAACAGCGTGAGTCACCGGTTCGATCCCCGACGGTGACATATTTGTTGTTTGTCTATTGTCTTTTCTTTATCAACGAAAATTCACAGGTCATGAAACAACGATAATTCGAAAAAGTTTAATCACATCGTTCATGTTTAGATACGATGTCTGAATGCATAAACGACAACAAAGCTGAAATAAACTTGAAGAGGCTTTCCGGGGCGATTTGATGAAATGGCACAGTAAATTGGGATGCTTCCTGCTATGTCCGCGGTTCAATATTGATCAGTCATCCAAGCCTTTTCTTATCGATCCTAGAAAACATTTGGGATTATTGAACCGGGTGGCAATCATCAACAGACGAAGATAAAACAGTTATCCTCAGGACTGGAGAAAACACAATTTACTTTGCAAGTTTGTGTTTGCAGAAATGGAACCCAACGTAAAATTGCCATCATTCTCAAAGGGAAAGATAAGCGCGTACATTCGGATGACATAGCAGCAGCAGCATCTTGATATGACTGTATATGCGATTAAACCCGAAGCTGGAGAGGCCTTGGTTACGTAGTGGCAACGACATGATCAGCACTGAATAAAGGATTCTTTCCGACCAAATATACTTTTAAGTTAATCTGATCTATCAAAACTCTTAAACACATCTTGCGCGGTGTTGTAGTGACGTCAACCGAAACAAATGACATTCTAAATTTCTATGCCTCAATGGTAAGGGACCATAATGCAATGGCTAGCTCATCAGAGCTGCAACAATGAAGGACGGGGTTTGGTTCCTCGTGGTCCTATGTTTTCAACATTTGGCTTTTCACCCTATATCGTCAGTCACCCACGTCAAATGGAGACCCGAAATTTGAACACGCTCCTCAGTCCACAGCACCCGACATTGGCTCTGCAACACACTCACTCTCTCTCTCTAACCCACGATGCCAGCATCTCTACTCAACTCACACTTTACTGGGGTCGGGTTAGCTAAAAGAGGCAACACAATACTCGAGCCTCATGTCTTCCCTTCTAGCAGAGGAGGGGGGCTGTGCAGTGACCTCTACCGAAACAAATGACATCCCAAATTTCCATGCCTTGATGGTAAGGGACCATGATGTAAGCACATCACGTTGCAACAATGAAGAACCGGGTTCGATTCCTCGTGGTTCTACGTGTTCACCATTGAGCTTTTCATCCTATGTCTTCATCCAATCACGTCAATGTCTCGAATAGTGTCGAGTTGTTTACAGAGGATTGTAGAAAACTTAGTATTAAGCATGTCGTTACCACCTTGTAGCTACCGTCGTGGTATCCCGACGAGCGCTTCCCGTTTCATCGCGTTTTGTGGCATATTATTGGTTTGGCTGACATAAAATGCACAGTAAAGGGGAGCAATTCCACAATCAACGACTCAGTGAGAAATCTGCACAGTTTTGTGCTTTTCGTGGGCGTTTTGAATACTCAACAGACAAAAAGGAAAGTCCGTCCCAGATCTGAAAATGATGTTGCGGTATTGATTTTAAAATGGTAGAACAGTTTGAAGAGGTCCTAAGGGTATAACATGTGTCCTACTTTCATGTGCAGGTCCTTTACAGTGGGATGGTATATATAAAATCACTTGCAGATATCGCAATGTGAAAGCAGGACTATTTTCACTGTCTGATCCGCAGACACTGACTGATAACTTTGTACGCAAGGGAGGCTAGAGTCGACCTCAAAGTGGACATGAATTTTGATAACACACTAAGTTGGAAATGTTTGGACTACTTGAAGCGGTCCTGAGTATGAAAACTCTGGAAGGCTGTGCTAGGGGGGGGAGGGGGGGGGGGAAGAATGCTAAATGATTGAAGACGGAATCGACGATGAAAAAACTACACCCGAGGTTCTGCCACATTACAGAGTTCACCTCCACTCAAATGTACCCCTTTATGCGGAGGAGACCAGAGATTCAATTTGACGGCTACATCGATTTGGCAAGACAAGGATTACGAAGTACTGAAATTGAGGTAACAAGGAATTCAACGGAAAATGTGTTGAATCAACGACGAGGAGTGGATGTATAAATTGACTTACGGACCGATTAGATTCTGGGAACTTTTTTCCTCTTGGCTTAACTTCCGCAAATAAATAAGGCGAGATTACAGAATTTCACCTGGATTGCTTCATATCTGTAAAAACACTTTCGCTGTTTCCACAATTGTAAAGAGTTTAAATGATGATATTTACTTATGTCAACAAAGAGGGAGATTACATAATCGCCATGTTTAGTTTGCTAATTAAGTAGAAGAAACAGTTTTTGCTGGGTGCGAAATGATCCAGCAAGTAGGTTTTAAACCCTGTAACCGTATTTGGCTTAAGTATTAAGCCAGGAATCTATGTCAGCTTAGAAGATTAGCGGTCTGGAAGGCTAACTTGACATAGCAGCTAAAGTGGTTAGCACTAAAAAGGAGTGTTTGGGAGACTTCTCTTAGGGGTTATTCACAAAGGGCGTCAGGGAAGTTTGGTTTTAAGACCTCAGTTTCCGTATTTGTCTTGTGTTGGCCGACAACACACTCCCTCCCCTAAATGCCGCTTAGCAAGTGTAACAATTTTCACGAGAAAAGAAAAAAAAATTGCTGGGATGTTTAAAGTTCAACGTTATATAACATAATGCTATAGCTTTAGAGTACATAAATACCGTAAAATGCCGAATATAAGCCCTGGGCTTATTGAGGTTCGTAAGCATTTTGGTGGGCTTATATTCGGGGGGAAGATTATATATAGGGGGGCATGTATTCGGAGAGTCTTTTGGGTTAACAGGTGACTATTATTTTCCAAAAAATTCACCATTTGGTGTCCAATCAAAGAAACTAATAACAAGATTGAATGCTTAAAATCTCACAAAAGAACAAAAGTAAATACAGAGGCTCTATATATACTCTGTCCATGTTCGTTCAGTATCACTGCCTTTTGCACTACCAATTTTGGATCCAACACACAGAATCCCAAATGTAAGCCCTGGGCTTATATTCGGGGGGGCTAATATTCGAAGGGATCCTTTGGTTAGTTTACAGGTGGCGTATGTTCGGGGGGATTTATTTTCGGGAGGGCTTATATTCGGGATTTTACGGTATGATGTAATGACCACCAGTGTCCTCATCACCTTCAAAAACAAAAACAAGTCCTTAAAAAATGGCTGCCATAGAAGTGCTATGATGTTTACTCTTTGTGCTGTAGCCGTTGGAGATGTTTCTAACCACAATGGGTTAAGCCTTAACTTTGGCACAGCTCTATGCAAAACCTTGGTTATGGCAAATGTCTTTAAATGATAATAATCCACCATCGATATAAAAGTTCAGATAAGGTATCAGAGCACGATCCATGTTTTGCTGCAATACCACTTTTTATGTAAATCAGTTATCTCGATTTATCAAGCTCTTCATCTCTTTGGTGATACAGTTCAGTTATTTTAATAAAAGAGGTAAGAAACTAACTAACTAACAGAGTATCAATGTGTTTTTTATGATTATTCTTTTTGATAATTGGTTTTAGATCAATCAGAAAGGATGCAATTTCTAAGCTCTTTGTGTGGCAAACATGCTGTTCATGGCCTATAAACAACAGTTTGTGTCACAAAAAGGCCGGAGTTTGAGATTTGGGCTATTAGGGCTCCACTTTGAGAGAATAAGGCGGTATTTGCGAGTTTGAGGGATAGGAGAGAAAAAAAGAAAAAGAGAGCAACAGACCGGAAGTCAGAGCAAGTGGATTGCGTACCAGAAGAAATTAATTATAAGGGTATTTATCGTTTACAAGATTTTGATTTCTGCCTATTTCTGGAAACGTTCTTCCAAATGTGTCTTTTAAACAAAAAAAAGGAAAAATCTTGCCACACTGTAAAAAAAAACAGAGTTCATTTTCCTAAAGTACCCCACACACCTGATAGCTACGGTTTCGCAAAGAGCATTTACACAAGGAAGAGATGCAATTACTATTCACTTTTGGATGTAAAGTCTAAATCTATCTATATAAGAGCCTATCACTGCTGACATACTATTTTCCTCAGTCTTTCTAATCATTCCTAATTTATCATCATTTAACAACGTTACATTTCTTTCTGACAACATGGAGGCTGGAACTATGTTGTCTGTTTAATATCAAGTTAGAATTTAGTTACAGTGGGTTGTGTGGCACCTCAGCCGGCGGAAATGGTCATAAGCATTTTATTTTGGAGGACATTGCAGTGGCGTTAATGAAAATAAACAACATCCCAAATTGCACTGTCTATATATCATGGCATCTTTATGAAGCGAGAGCACGTTGGAGTTGCAACGACGAAGGATGAAATTTAATTTGTCGTGGTTCTAAGAAGTCTAACCATGTTTACTTTCTAACATCATTCATGTATCATCATTTATATCATAAGCTGTCTTTATTCAATTATGCTACTAGCTCTAAAGATACAAAGAACGATTGTTGCTATTCTGCGAGAAAGTCTTTTTAATAAATGGAAATTGTTGATCCTTGGAACTCCAATAACTAACCATCCAAAGCCATGTAAGACATATATTCGTAATCAGTATCACCAAGAAAAGGTTTTAAACAATAGAAGTGCATTGTGGAATTATTGCAAACTTGTTTCCTTTTATGGTCATCTTAACCTTACTGGTGAATCATGGAAAGACGAAAAATGTTTAGAAGTAAGCTGTTAGGAGAAAATCAAAACAAAGAAATGAATATTCTCTTTAGTCTACAAAAAGCTACGATCATACGCTCATGTCTCCAGGGAGAATTGTAAAATAGAATTCAAGATAAACAATTAACCAACTAATAAGGACTGAGTAGAGGTAATGGTGCATAACTAAAGTTCCCAAAGTACAAAAACGTACTTTACACGAACTGTTATTTGGTAATGAATAGCAATGCCGAGCAAAGAACGCGCATGTGAAACATGTCGAAGATTCAAATTGAACATATAAAACGATATATTTGGTAACCAAGCTTT
>JAAAKM020004982.1:0-11348 GCA_010016025.2 Alatinidae sp. Z8VKAUB7J3 | reverse complement strand
ATAACAACGGATCTTTCCTGGGTACCATCATTCATTTAATTTTGACGCAAAGCAGATGCCACAAAATAAAAATTACTCGCACATTTACCTTCCCCAAAATTATTTACGCATTTGCCTATCCTAAAATTAGTTACGTGCTATGTATGTCGGAGAAAAAGTGCGCTAATATTGGATTACTTGAAAACGACGGGGAGATGAAATACCGTTTGCGAGAACCCCTGTGTTATCACTCGATCGGAAACACTTCTGTGCCAGATTGTTGTGGTCCTTGACCTTTTAATGTTTCTTCCCTTTGCATACGAAATCATGTCTTTTAGAGACCATTAAGATGGCTGATGCCCACTAAGATAGCGACACCGCTGTATCGTTCGAACTTTTACTCCTTTATGGGCACGTGCCAATGAATTCTTCACGAAAAGAGATTTTTTGGGTGTACGCGAAAATTAAATGCGGTAGATGTAAACGTAAGACAACAAAAATCACGACAAAGTGAGGTGAAGTCAGGTACCCAGTGGCTAATCTGTGGAAAAGAGAAAAGTAAAGAATTTCGACATCCCTCATGAAATCCATTAGAAAGCGGCAAGCAACATCCTTTGAGCACTTCATGCAAAAGCTTGGAAGGGAACACCTAGTCACCTCTGGTAAGATCTGTGAGAGAAGAGACAGAGGGAGATAACGAGAAAAGATGCTGGACAGACTGACATCGTGGCTAAGAACATCAAGCCCTACAGACACAAGTGTCTGGAAACGAGATGGTTGAATGGAAGACAATGATCGTCGAACAAGAAGAAAGAATTTAGGTACCTTGCTGATACTTGCGTTTCGCTTGCAAGTTTATATCAAATAGTCGTCGTACGGTGGCAGCTAGATCGTCAGACCCACGACTGATTTGAAGTTCAGCCAGCATGAGCAGGTGAAGGACAGTAACTGCCACGCTACCCTAACACTATACAAAAATTGAATATCAACAAATGCAAGTACCTTTTAAATTCTACGAGTACACAGTATCCAAACACATAACGACTGCAACACGAAAACGTATACAAAATCAACAAGAAATATATACATTTCCAATATTATATGCTAAATTACTAGCAGGTATCATAATAGGTTAACTGTCAAATTACACCAAAACCCAGAACAGAGAGACACGCACACACATCTTCCATGGAAAACACGAGCAAGCCAACAGTTTGCAAGTACCCCCAAATAGACCACCATATAGAAGGCCTGATCTTAACTAAAGTACCTAGGGTATAACAAAATATAGTGCCTGATGTAAATAATATACTCAACTTTGACATACTTACTTTTGCCCAGCACACGTTCACAAACTTCCACACAGTTGGAGTGAAAAGCTATCAAATATTCCTGTTGTCTAGGCACCTTATCTATAATGGAACAAATCTAGGGAGAATAAATATTCTAACACTTTTCGACTCAGTCAGTGCTGTAGATGGTAGAGTTTATCCTTTCTTGAGTCGCTGTCTTTTTGCGAGTTAAGTTTCGAGAGAAACTTCTCTCATCTTCACGCTGCCGATGGAGATATCAAGAGTCCTGAGATCGTGGAACATTGCTGGAAGGAAGGATACACTTTTCATTGGGAAAACAACCCAATTATAGACACAGAAGCCCACACAACCACCAGAAAGATCAAATAAACTATCCACACTTCACAACATCACAGCCACATCAACAACATATCCTACCAACTCCCACACGTATGGTATCAAGCCCGTAATAAGAAAGCACAACAAACACAAAAACAGGCATAGCACCCCGTCACAACCTAGTTCGATCCAAGATTCCTCAGAGGTCAGCATCTACCATCTAGGAAGGATAGTTGAAAAGCTTACTGGCATGACAGGTTTTGTTGTCCAATCTATTAAAACTAAGTTATACACAGGAAGTGCTTTATATTTATTTATCACAAGCAATGGCATATTGGTTGTGTTGTGAATTAGTGTAACAAAATAGTGATGTACTTATTAATTCCGTACAGCAGAACCATTAAATTCCCATGTTTCAGTCTCAGTTTACAGGGGTGCCTCTTGATGACCACAATATGCACTGTATCCTTCCCTGAACTTCGGCAAAGTGATAATACACTTTATGGTATCATTTGGGTTGTATTTGATTAAATGCAAGAACCACAAAAGATGTTATTATGCTGTAGCCAATTAGTCTACTTGCTCACTAAGTCTATACAAGTTTTTTTAGTAATCTTCAACAATAATAATCCCGCCCCTTCTCTTACGTATTTTCATCCTAATAATAGCCCAAGGTATTATATTTGATAAATCTATATTTTGCTTACAGGAGAAGAAATGCCCTGGGTAAAAGTATAAATAAGTATATGGTGTGTATTATTGACACAATGTATTTTTCTCGCTGCAAATAATCATGTTGGGTTGGTGTGGTATGCTCTAAAGCTGGTCAAAGGAAGAAACACACCATTTGAAGCTCTACTTAAGAGAGTGGATTGTATTTTGCTCGTGATGTATCTTGTGATGCCTACTCTTGGGTGCCTAATAGACGGAGGGGTTGGAAAAATCGGGGGGGGATCCAAAAAAACTTAATAAACGGGGGGTTGGAATAGACGGGGGGTGGAAAATGACCAAACAGGAAGTCAAGAATCAATGTTTAAAATCAACTGCAACTCCCTAAACGTTGGGTAATAGAACACAAACAATAGCCAGTTATTCGAAGTCATGGCAGTCTCCTACATGCCTTCAAAGATTTTTAAAATGTTCCCCTCGCCCTCCTGTTCAATGACTGTATTATTGCTAACATGTGTAATGTTCGTCTTCACACTTCTTCCAGCCTCGTAAAAGGCCGCCGTCATCTTTTAATGTGTGATTTTCATATTTTAATAAAGACATTTTCAACTTACCCGCCAAAGTACCGCCTCAAAAAATTGTCATGGGTGGGAGATTATGTAAAAATTAATAGGCGGGGGGGTTGGAATAAGAATGTCCTGGGTGGAAATTTTTTTAAAAATTATTTAGCAGGGAAGACGTCTATTAGGCACCCAAGAGTAATGACAACAACCAGGTGGTGGTGATGAGAGCCGTAATGATGCAGTGATGGCAAAGATAAATGACTTCCTATACAACGTGGAAATATTATCACATGTTGAATCTTAAACTGAAGGAGAAAGATTTTTAGCACAATAAAATAGTTGGCAATTCTTTGAATGTTAATGCGCATGCTTTTGTCCATAATTGAAATCTCTAATAGTTCTTTCAACTTATTTAAAAGTCCCCTCTCCTCTCGCTAAATGTACTTTTTTAAAAGAAGGGCCTTTAGGGTTAATCAGTGGGCTTTATGGTGTGCTTATGCTGCTCTCATGATTAGTGGCAATGAAAACTCTTATTGATTAATCTTAAGTTTACTTGCCCTAAATGTGCCAGATGGAACATCTATCAAAGTACTTTGGATAATTATCGTTCCATCACTGAGCAAAGATCACACACCCAGGGCCACTCAGACAGTTTTCACAGTTACTGATGAAGATGAAGTGCCGATTGATAAACTTGGCGACACATATAACATACTGTAAAATCCCGAATATAAGCCCTGGGCTTATAGAGATTCACAAACATTTTTGGTGGGCTTATATTCGGTCAGAAACTACAAATCTACTTGACTTAAAGCGGAGCGAGAGACTAACAGAGGATGTTTACAAGAAGATTGAACTTCAGCATAAAGAAACTCCACGGATGTATGGTCTTCCTATGATCCATAACGACAACGTTCTACTCATATCAATTGTATCCTGTAACAACACTGCAGCCTACGACTTATCTGCATTCCTAGCAAAGATAATGGCACCATTAACGGGAAAGTCGGAGTTCACAATGAAGAATTCATCACATTTTGTGTCCATCTTCAAGACAGCAAGAGTTGAAGACAATGAAATTATGGAGTCCTTTGACGTCGAGTCTTTATTCACGAACGTACCTATACGGAAAGTGTGGAGGGTGCACAGCAGAAACTGGAGACTGACCAAAGTCTTGCTGACAGAACCACAATAACGCCGGCTGAAGTTGCTTAGCTGTTGGACATTGCACTGCGTTCAACATACTTTCAATACACAAGGAACGTCTATAAACAACAAGAAGGTGCAGCAATGGGTAGTCCAGTATCTGCTGCCGTAGTCAACTTGTACATTGAAGCCTTTGCGGGACAAGGCGTTAGATCATCGCCATGCGAACTGACCATGTGGAGACGCTTTGCGGACGGCACTTTTGTTATTTTTGATCGCAACAGCACTGGTGTGTTCTTGCAACACCTGAACACTTAGCATCCCTCCATCAAATTTACAATGAAAACCAAAATGGAGAAGAAGACTGCTTTCCTGGATACAACCACCTTCCGCGATTCTCACGGCTACCTGACCACAAGCATCGACACGAAGCAAACACAGATCAGTACCTAGCGTATGACTCTCATCATCAGCAATCTCTGAAACGTAGTGTCGTCAAGTGCCGATTTGACCGTGTCCAACGTCTCATATCAACACCTGCCGGGATTTCAGAGGAGAAGAAACATCTGTCTTCGGTTTTACGTTCAAATGGCTACCCCTCGTCATTCATATACAAGGCAACAAAGACAAGAAAGACGTCCTCACCAACAGAATCTACATGCGACTTTAAATTTAAGTATAAAACAGTCTAGTAATATATCAAGGGAGTATCCAAACGCATCCGTCGCTGTTTAGGGAAAGAGGGAGTTCGTGCTGCGTTCAAATCGGAGACGACGCTGAGATCACAACTAGTGTGACCAAAGAACTCGGCAGATCCATCCAAGCAAGATGGGACAGCATACAAGATCCCACGTGAATGAGGAGAAGTGTACATTGTAGAAACTGGAAGGGCGGTGAAAGAGAGGATTAAGAAACACGATCGAGATATACGCCTGCGCCGCAAGTCTGCTGTTTCGGAACATGCGCAGGATACTGGCCACTGCCTGCTTTGGAGTGAAAATTAAGCTTAGGGATCGGGAGCAGAACTGGCACACCCGCAGAGTTAGGCAGGCTAACCAAATCAGACTTCGCCCTAATAACATCAATAAGGACAAAAGCATAGAATTTCTCAAAGCATGGATACCAGCAATAAGGAAACATAACAAGAACACAACAGAAGACCAATGTTGAAGCGGACGTCCGCGGAAATGGCTTCCCCTAAAAAATACGTGGATAGAAGATGAACCAATCACGGACAATTAGTGTCGAGTATAAATTGTAACACACAAAAAGTTGAAATACCGCCTGACGAAGACTATCAGTATGCAGTTGAAACGTCGTGTTCCTGAATGACAGTGACAATATAGTGAGACAAATGGCTGTCTGTATTGTTACAGCTCTACCAAGTTTCTCCTTGCACTTCTTCAAAATGAGCAACCTGACGGCAGGAAGGGCATCCAGCCATCAAAACACGCAGAGTAGTAGAAAATTGTCCTGGAAACCTTAGGAAAAACAAGGCCGTTACTGGTAGGGTGGCATTAATAGTAGCATCGCTGAATGTTGGCAACATGAGGGGTTGTTCAAATCAAGCGGTGGAGACAACAACCAGACACAGCATCACCATTTGTTGCTTACAAGAAACCATTTGTTGCTTACAGATGGAAAGGAGGCTAAGCAAGAAAGATCACTGGCAAGAGCTCAATGTACAAATTCCTCTGGAATGTTAACAACCATTGAAACCGCTTTTGAAGTAAATTGTATATCTGATAGAATCAGATCAGTTCTCTCTATGATAGCAGTATACGCACCACCAGTAGGACACATTGTAATCAAAAAAGGCAGCTTTTATGAGAAGCTCAATAGCACAACAGCCAACATCCCAGCAAATGAATACCTTCTGATCTGAAGGGACTGGAGTGGGCACATTGGCCATACAGCTGACGGCTTAAAAGAGGTACATGGCAGCCATGCTTTGGGCACAAGAACTACGCAAGAATTAAGGGTCCTAGAGTTAGCCACAACACACAACCTTTTGATTGCAAACTCCTGGTTTATCAAGAAAAGAAATCACCCTATAACATATGAGTCAAACAATGCCAAAACACAGGGTGACTACATCATGATGCATAAGAGGGACTTAAAGTGAACTAACGATGTCTAAGTCAGAGCAGCTGAAGAATGCGCCCACAACACAGACTACTTGTCTGTGACATTAGAGTGATAGCACCATCAGCTAGAGAACACAAGTTCAAGCCAAAGGTCAAGATATGAAAACTTAGCAAGGACCGTCTGCGGTTGTAACAGAAATGCTACAGACCTCAGAAGACACTGGAGTACAGGTAATGGCAGATCTCATGAACACCATGCTCCAAGAGAATATAGCACAGACAAGCTGGGCCATCAGTTATATCAAGAACTTTTATAACGGCAAAGGTAATAGCCTTGACAGAGGCAATTACAGAGGCCTCAAGTTGCTTGACCATGTGATGAAGGTTGTTGAACCAGTCTTAGATGATGTGATCTGAACATCAGTAAGCATAGACGAGATGCAGTTCAGCTTTGTCCCAGGTAGAGACATCACAGACGCTATCTTTATTATGCACCAACTGTAGAAAAAATACGTAAATGCTGGCAGAAGGCTCTTTTAAGCATTTGTCGAACTGGAAAAGGATTTTGACCATACACAACAAAAGATGCTTTGGTTTGCAATGAAGAAGCTGGAAGTGGAAAAATGGATCATCCAAACAGTGCAGAACTTGTACAGGGGTGCCAGAAGTAGTGTATCCATAGGTGACATATGGGATTGTCACAACTGCAATCACTAGCTTTGTTTATGTAATGATGTTACATCATCCCATGACAATGCTTATGCTCTTACGTGAAATCTGGCAATACAGATTACAGTAATGAAAGTCATAGGTGACTCATATCATGAGCAGTTAAAAGAGATCGGTACTGAGTCCACTGCCTTTGATCATTGTCCCTGAGGTCCTCTCAAGAGAATACCGCACTGGCTGCCCTTGGGAGATGCTTTACGCAGATGACCTAGTTATCATTTGCAAAAAAGTGAAGGAGACCTGATGGAGAGGACCAAACTGGAAACAAAAGGGCTTAAAGCAAATGTGGGAAAGACAAAGATTATAGTGATGGGTTCAGACGTTAACGCCCTGAGACCCTGGGAAATACCCTTGCACAGTATGAAGTAAACGGATAGGCAGTAATTCCATACTTTGCACTGAATGCAACATATGGGTATCATAAAAAGTGCACCAAGAGCAAGACCCAGCTTACTTCAAACACCAACTCCAAGGGTCAGTGCTGCATGGGAGCTGCCCAGCCACTGGAAGGCAGACTAATGAAGGAAGTCCCTGTGACTGGAGGCTCCTTGGGCATCTTCTGCTATTTCAGATACATTTTGTGCACTGGAGGACGTTGTGAGCTTGCTATTACCACCCGAATTCAGACAATATGGTGTTGTTTTATGTTATAAATAACTCAACAATGTTAGTCAACATCTGTATCAGACCATATATGCAAGTGAAACTTCAGAGCAAACCAAGATTTCTCCCATCACATGTAAAGAAACTACCAGTGACACATAATTCTAGGGGGGTATAAACCCATTTAATGGCAAATGCATCACTTAACATATTGTCTGATGGTAAATTGCGGTACACTAATATGATTTCCTAGTGGTTTATAGTTTTGTAAATATCAGTTTTACGAGTTTCTCTCTGTATACAATAGATATTGCTCTTTCTGCGGCTTTGAATGTGTAGAAATAGTTTGATACAGTTACCCCCTGGATTGACTATGAACAAAGAAAGCGTTACAATTGCTTGTTCTTTCATGTACTAAGTGTTTATTGGTTAAGAAGTCTGATTGTTCTGTAATATTTTTCCATGTTGTTGTATTACTGTCGATATTGACAACAAGATGAGATGTAGTTTCCTAAACACTTGATTTACTCTGCTGAGTTTATTTCTAACAGAATGTTACCATAGAAATGAAAAATCAAAGAATCATAAAGTGTATAAGACTAAGAGAAGGTGACATTCGGCAACAAAGAGTGTGATAATTATACATTTAAGAAAAAGAAAGAGGTAGAAGTAGAATCTTTAATTAAGTTGTTCTTCAAAGTAAGCATAGCCATTAGTGGAAAAATTGCCCTGATGGCAATAAACAGCATAATGCATCTGTCAACCCAACCTGTCATAGTTAATTCTGTTTGTCATTACTACTCCACAGGGTTAACTTATCCCTGATATGAATATATCAAGGTTCTTCTCCCAAGAAAAAGATAAGAAGCTGTTTGAAGGTTATTAGTTCAATATATAATATACATGATCCTTTCAAGATAAAAAATAATCTTACTGAGGATAGCACTTGGATCCTTTCAAGATTAAAAATCTTATGAAGGATAGGGCTTTGATGGTAGATAGGAGGGCCGATGTCATCCCTGTTAACTATTTCTTCAAAGAGCCTATTTTGGGAGCATCAGGGCAGACAAGCTGTATTGGAATGCATATGTCAGATAAACTACAGTGTTCATCAGAAATGATAGTTACGGATATCTGCTGTAGTACAAGTATGAGAAACAGGTGAAGGAAACTCAATTAAATATACCTCAGTTAACATATTTGATCTGTATAAATATGTATTTCATAGTTTGTTACTGTAACTTCCCATTTTATAATTATTAGAAACTGACTACAAAACAACCCTATAATTAAATATATGCTTAGATATCTCTGGCAGAGGGGTGGGTAGTATCATAGATGGAATAGAATATTGTCAATCAGCAGTGGCAATACCAATCCTACAGAGGTTTTCATGTGTGGTTGTGTGTTGTGTGTTGGGGGGGGTCCCTTATGCTACTGCTATTGTTCATACAATACAATGAGTTACCTACATTTGCACTATTAAGTCTTTCTTCCCCCATCTGGGATTCCTGACAGTATGATTGTAGAGCGGCTGCAATAGAGTTGATAGTTTACTTGATTTCTATGCCAGATGTCTAGGGTTCCATTGTCTGAAGCAATATTGGTAATGATCATAAACTTTACTGTCCTATCACCAAGTCTGATTTGGGATCAGTTGACTTGGCTTTGTTTACATAATTCGAAATTTAGAAAACTTTAATGTTTCTGCTAATGAAGGCCTGCACATGTTGCATGATTCTGTCTTGTAAACCACTTCAATGTATGACCGATATATTTACTTGCATGGTGAATTTATAAACTATATAATAAACTTTTATGTGTGCAGGTAGTATGGCTTTTTGGGAAACAGACGACAGCTTTCATGTGGAATAAACAATATGCAGTTGTACCTTGGGAAAACTGTTGGTCATGGCTGTGTTTATTCTTTTACCAAAATTTAAGGAAACATTCCCAATCCGCAATGATTGCAAATAGGCTTTTCATTGGGCCATAGTTTGGATCAGAAGAAAACTTGGCAATTTGTGTAGAAATGACAATGTTGATGACATTTTCTTGATAGTCCTTTTCTAGAAAAATTAATGATTAAGGCTGGCTAGTTTCCTCATCAAGTTTACATTTTGAGCAATTGATAAGAGCGCAGTGACCTAAAGTAGCAATGAGATTGGTTTTATGAGTTTTAGGGTTAAATAAAGCCCAGCCCATATATTGTCATTTAAATAAGGGGTTTTCTATAACAACTAGTGAGAAAACTGGACTTGTCATTTTGAACACTGACATATAGAAAAGGTAAGGGTTTGTTTGGTTTTTTTTATACATAAAACCAAGAGTAGTTTCTTTTACCTCTCTGTAATCACTATACTTATCATGTCCTCCCTTTGACAAGATAGGCCCAAAATTTTAACAGTCTCAATCAATCAATCTTCAATCAAAGACCTCTGAGAAGCAAAATATTAACACTCCATAACCCCCCCCCCCACCCCCCTTCAATGAAAGGAATAGCAGTTATCTGCTGCTGACCCCATGTCTACAATGCTGCCTGTGAAATCTGAGTACAAACCAAAAAGTGACGCCTTTTTGCAATTGCCTGGTGAGAGAATTACTATATATGTTAAGTGCCTACCAGTATACCGTACCTATACCTTATAGGCCAGGGCTACCCGGTACATGTTTACATGTATACTGTATACAGTATACTAGTATAGAAACACAGTCACTGTCTCCATATCATACATCAAGGTAGCAAAAACAACTTCCAGGTCGAAAATTCTTAATGAAGCGAGGGAAATCTTGCATATGCTGATTAACAATTCGAAAATGAGTCAAAATAAGACTGTGCAATGCTACCTGTGAAATCTGAGTACAAGCCAAAAAGGTGCGCCTTTTTGCAATTGCCTGGTGAGAGAATTACTATATATGTTAAGTGCCTACCAGTATACCGTACCTATACCTTATAGGCCAGGGCTACCCGGTACATGTTTACATGTATACTGTATACAGTATACTAGTATAGAAACACAGTCACTGTCTCCATATCATACATCAAGGTAGCAAAAACAACTTCAGGTCGAAAATTCTTAATGAAGCGAGGGAAATCTTCCATATGCTGATTAACAATTCGAAAATGAGTCAAAATACGACTCTGTGCCAGTTTGTCGAAAATTGCCTACTACACGCGTGCCGTGCGATCGAGGTACTAACTAGGTGCCGGTGATGAACAGCATGTTGAAAAAATAAAAAAAGACGAAAACGTGGCTGCATAAGTCGAAAGATGGCACTGTGATGATTCAAACAGAACCCATAAGTTCAACTTGCGATTAAGAATTGATTAGTTAACTTGTAGGAAAAGAGTGAGAACGTTAAAGATAACTTACCGTTTCCCAACTAGTTAGCCATTTTGATTGGGGTGATCGGAGTGGCGCTGAATTCAGAATTCCCTGTTATGGTTTCCAGACCTCTCAATCAGCTGATCAATCATCGAAAAAGGGATCATCCTTTCTCCAGGAGTAAGGCTGAAATTCTGAGATAAAAGGAAGCCTCCCTGGTACCATTATCACAAGAGTATTTATCATTTTCTGTCAGAGGGGTCAATTCCTTGGGTGCATGGAAGACAATAGTCCCTTAGACACTTTATCTTTCTTTGAGGGGGGGGGGCGTTAGCAATTATTCGCAAACACCCCATCATGATGTCGGTGGCCAGCCAGTAGCGTCAACAGGGGGAGAAGAGGAAGCTTTACTTTTACGCCCAATCCTCCCCCATGTTCTCCTGCTTCCTAGTGGCCTGACTGCATACCTTAAAACTAAAAGAAAATTGATGTTTTAACGACGTAAGTGTCATTGGAGTTTTTTAAGACTGACCCATATATTCAGTAAGAGAACCCCCTAACAGGTCCCTTCTTGCCCGTCACACCACCATGCAAAATTCTATGATCTATGGGAAT
>JAAAKM020004980.1:0-11350 GCA_010016025.2 Alatinidae sp. Z8VKAUB7J3 | reverse complement strand
AAAACACAAGCCATTCACGCAGTCCAATTTCTGATTGGCTCCTTCAAAATACAGTTGGGTATACTCTTTCACACATTTCGGTGTTTCGGTCATTCTGACGTTAGTACTCTGAGGAGTGTCAGAGTAGAAAAGCTTTTCAGTACACAATGTTTTCGCTATTTCGTGCAATATTCTTGTTTTGTACCACAAACAAACTATATGAGTATCAATAGATCAAGTATCTTCTACTCTAAACATTGTTGCCGAGAGATGGGAACCAGATTACGATATACCGGAGAGAACACGGCGAATAAAGAGTGCATCATTCGAAAAAATGTATGACATCCTTTCAACTTTAAATCAAATAGTATATTTGGAGTGACCTTACGTTTGGATTTTAGGGGCTCTATGCCTCTATTACAGAACGTCGCTGTCACGCACGTGTTGACATCGGTGATGGCTTTTCCCCAAAGAGGCAAGGGGACATAAGCATTATCTTAGCTTTTTCTGAGAATTCCTTATTTTAGTTCGAAGCACGTTTACCCTGTCTTCAATCGTATAACCGTTTCCATGAGACTGTACTTTCTAGAATTCATGGAATCTTGAGTTCTACTGCTCAACGGTAGGATATAGGGTTTACTATGGTACATTCGCGAAAGCTTCTCCGGCTGGACCTATACTTGTATCTAGTGTTGTATCTAGAACCTTAAATCAGAACATAAAGTAAAGTAGCGTTAATGAGTTATTAGAAGTGACATATAAAAATTTTGTTATAGCGGACAATCTTAAACGATTTTAATTTACTTTATTTCATTTTATCTCATTCTCTCTACTCCTCGTTTCCATCATTACTAAAATTAACTAAATCAACTCTCAATATGTCTCGCTCTTTCCTAGATATTGGTCTTTTCAAGCGCAACCTTACATCAAACGAAAACTTTAAAAACCAGTTCTCACTTCACTCCATACGATTGCTGTGATCAGTGTATGGCGAAAAAGTTTAGCAAAATAAACACGTTACTTAACGCAATATTTACAATACATTTGTAACAATAAAATTTGCCCACGTCATAATGAAGACAGATTGCTGCTTGCTACACCACGTTTTCCTAATGAAGGCAATTTACGGTCTACAAGATCAACTCTAGGTATAATAAACAGTGGGTACAACGATCAAAGCGAGCACAGAAACCCATAATATGGTTTAAAAAACGAGTTACAAAAATTCCAAGAAGAGCATGTGACTCTGAACAGCGAGCCTATGTAATCAGGCAATACAAATCTCAAATACTACACATGGTACACTTTAACGTTTGACAATTCTCTGAGGAAGTACCTAGCATTTGTTTTTGATTGTTTTAACAGCTATAGTCGACCAGGAAAAGCTGGTACCTTCTTCCACGATGATCAGTCTCCTTACATACATAACAATAGTTCTTACCAAATATCCTTTCCAGTTGTGCGTCACAAATTGTAAATCTTTTATTCTTGGGGTCCTACCATAAAAAATATCACAAAATCAATACAACTACTTCAGTAGTGAAGAAATAACGCACTGTCGTACGTTTACTGTTCAAACCTTCCGTTGCAAAGACTAAAGGAGTCGTCATCTTGTCAGCCGCAAGCAGGAAATGCCTGTTGTCCTCTCAGCCGCAAGCATCAAAGTCTTTCAATATCGATACTCGTTTTTTTATACTGATCGTCAGAATGTTTGGTCGGTCTATTTTGTGAGATCCGTGTAGTGTATAGATGTCTACCGGTAGTGTCATTTCTATATTTATGTGTGAAGGAAATGTAACCTATAACCAATCTCATGCTTAAAGCATCCTGAAAATAGCAATTCAAAACACTTTTTGAACATGCAATACTATTACCAATAGGCACTTACGATGATAAAAACTGTTCGGTGAGAAAATCCTACACTGAATCGGAGGTATAATGGCACAGAAATTTAAAGTGATGACTGTGATTCTATAACCAAGGAGGAAGAGATTGAAAATCACTACAGTTTATACGATCTTAATCTACAAAATATGGAGGTATGCCGGGTATCAAGTGGCGGTGAGGAATGGATCTTATTTGAGCCAAGGGATGTATCTCAGTGCTAAGACATACACAATTTGGGTAAACAGAAGAAAATGGATGGTTATTTCTAAAGCTTAACAGTGCCATACAGCACGTAGACAAAAAGGGAAGGATGATATTCGGGAGAATTCGAGGAGAAAAATACCTGAAGAATTCAACAATAGACGATCAAACCCAATCATATGCATGAACAAAAACATACCTCAAGTTTCCTCTCTCTAATGATTTGCCACATTCGCTTTACGACTTCACCTCTCGCCATCTAAAAACAAAAAGTAAACTTTTACCGCCTTTATGATCTAGGGTGGGACATGGGAAGGAACTTTACCACAAAAATATATTTCAGAAAAACTGATGGGGAAAGACGATAATGTTGGCTGACGAAGAGAATACTAATATCCGTCTCGGTCACCTTAACGCCTTTAATGGTTCGGTTGTAAGATTAACTTGCACGGCTCTGTTTTCAGCTTCACACAGAGTTCGCGGTTTATAAACCTATACTGTTAGAGAAGTAAGGCGTAAAGTCGTGAACACCTTCATAGTGTGTTAACTGCATTATACAACGTGGACCATGTTTGCAATAGGGTATAACAACTTTCAACCCGCAACAGTAAGTCCTCGTTATAGATAAAAACGATAGAGCTTCAGTGTCAACAATGGCATATCAACGAGGAGTGGGCCTGCTAAACACCTTAATCACTCCCTTCACAACACGTCCCGTAAAAACACTGAGATTTCTAGAATAAAAAAGACCGCTTGAATTTCATTGAGAAGTGTTGCCAACACTTTCTTTGATTTGAGTTTGTGGCACTTAATTTCATCATACGGCTATCCAATAGTTGACGTACTGCAAATGACACAAAGGTTATAGTGAGTAAAGCTCAAGTATGCTGTAAACCAAAATAGATGTACGCTTTAGGAAACTCATCGGCATGCTACGTTACGTTTATCCCATACCTTGAATATTAAGACATACCGTTGGTTGGTCGACAAGTTCAGCTAAGGCTGGTGACAATACCATCTGCTTCCCAAAAGCTGTTAACGTTTAAAAACAAACGAAGAGAGGAAGAAATCATTTTATTTAGGGAAAAGACAGTGTAGATTTCAAGGCTTCCAAAATTAAAGAGTACAAATACTTGAGCACATTTTAGGACCTATAACCGGAACAAGGTACGTCCGTTGGAATCTTAGGGGCCAAACATTTTGTCTGGGATTTTTAAAACTAACATTTGAATAATTTGAAATTCGTCCTAGTCATCTCCATGACCTTTAGTGGGCTTCGGATAGACTGAACGGCACAATGGCTAACATTTGATGGCTAAGTCACACGACCTGGGAAAAATGGTCTCGGATAATGTGTATAGCTGCATGTCGATGTCGAACAGTGGAGGATTGTGAACTACTGTCTCGACTAATAAATGTTTATTAAGTTATCGCCGAAGTTACGATAGCTCATTTTTCAGATTAAAAAAGTGTGCGCTTGAGCCCCGGAGGTGATGTATGTACTCATTTCTAGTAACTCTTCAACCTTGTAAGGGTAAGCCTTACTTAGATAATAAATGTGACATTGAATTTTGTATGCAGCCATTTAAGCGTTGGAACCCTTACTATCCCTGAGGCTAGAGCACAATATATAGTAGTCTGCCTTGCAGGCCCAAACAAACTTGGTTGGGACTGCAAATCACAAAGAGAAAAGTCGCCATCCAGTCTTAAGAAGAATGTTGCGAAGTGTGCATGCAGATTATATTAATCACATAAGAGTCACTAAGAAAAGTTTGTATCTGAGACTCTGCCAGAGTAGATTAAACTATACGTTGTTGCCTTCAAGCATGTCTGCTCGACGCTGTCACCTTTTCATGTGCCGGTCCTTCACAGTAGGATCTACAAAGCAAAATTATAGGCACAACGACTTGCAAGCATCGTGACAGTGAGAGCCTGGACGACGTTTTGCTGTCTGATTCACAGACCCTACCAAAGAAGTTGTTTAGGTCTGCATAGAAGGCTACATGTTAACAGGCTGTAAACAAAGCCATACTGAGTCACACAAGGCAGCCAACCAACTGTAGCTTTTATACGTAAAAACTGTTGAGGCTGTAATGTTTCCATTAAGTGCCAAATGTACCATAACCCTCTTACTAGTTTGTTTAATAAAACCTTATTAACAGTTTCTCAATCAAAAACCCCTGGTGAGCAGCTGGTCCAATATTAAACCTATTTAAAATAAACAGAACCACGAAATACCGGCTAGCTGGAGCATCCGAGGTTGACATTACTAAATTAGGGCCAAAAACATGAGGAACTTTCATACACCCGGTAGTACCATATATCAGCTTAATCTATTCCTACCGTTGAAACAAATGACTAGTAGTAGTCTTAAACGTTAAAAATTTTGATATGTTTGGTAACAACAAGACGGATTCTCAAACAACATGACTTCGAGAAATGATACTAACAAATACACAACAAGACTTTATCTGATCACACAAAGTATACGGTATGGTATTTAACATAACGTCTCCTTTTAGACTTGGTTTGTCAGTGTGTGAGTAGCAAATTCATTATAATTTAATAATCAGGAATAGATGAAAAATATTCCAACATTGTACGCTTCCCAGTGACATAGAATGCAAATAGTACAAAATTAAGTTGTGAATACGACGCCAGAAGCCTGCCTCCCTAAATACAATCTTAAGAGAAGAGAAATCTGTCAATTAGACCTACCGCCCTTCTTCTTTGTACCCTCTTCGGACTTCTTAGTTTTCTTACTTGATTTACTTCTTTTCTCTGCCGCTTTCCGCTGTGAGGAAGAATAAGGCGTTTGAATGAAATCAAGAATCATTTTCCATAAACCCTTTTCTCGACTATAAATGGCCTTCGTTATGGTTCTAACGAGTAAAGGTGTTTGCTGTCTTCGACGCCTAGCCGGATAACAGGAAGGCTACCTCTCCTCCCAAACAAGAACTGAAAAAAAGCTTATTCTATCCGTACTACAATGGGTGCTACTATACAACTACTTTCACCGATATTCTTTCCTCCCAAGTCAACACTTGTATTGTTAGACTGACGCCAAACCATACATTTTACAACATTCGGTCTCTTAACGACTTCACGAGATGCAATTACAAATTTTGGCCAGTAATAAATTTGCTATCCTCCCTACATATTCTGCGACAAAATGTTGAAATTCTTAGCCTTGAGAGAAACAATTGCCTTTATACTTTACTCTTAAATAGGCCTGCGTTAAATCTCTACAAACTTTTAATGTAATTAGCATTTAAAAGAACAGGAGTTAGAAATTCCGTACATTTCTCTTTGTGATAGAGACTTCTGAAACCTGGACCATTCCTACCTAAACCTTTCTACGCATATGTCATGAAGGAACATTACTTGACTTAAGAAGAGAAAATAAGCCTAATAACAATGCATGATCCCAGAATAGGGATAAAAACAATGCTACTAGGACTATATTGTTGTGAATTTTACGTATTAATCTAGTGAGCTCACTGATAGATGGAGGCCCTACGTCGCTTAAAACATACATAAGACTGCCTGAAGAGTTTTATGTTTTAGACCAGTCAGCGCCGCCTGACAAAACTGACATAAAGCTTTTAAGTACACAATGTTCCCGGCATTTCGCGCAGTATTTGTGTTCTGTAATGTAAACAAACTTTTCAGTACCTGTTTGGCGAACGAGAGATTGCGAAGAAAAAATGCAATGACATACGAAGTGCTGGGGACGGTGGAAACTTGACTTAACATATACACTGCAGAACCCTACTCCTTGACAAATAGCGCTTTTACAGGGAATCGTCTGATCTTGTATTACCTTTTCCGATAGGGCCCTTTTCCTAGGAGCCTGGAATTACCACAAAATTCTCTACTTTCACTTAGAGAACACATAAACGTCGTTTCTACCCTTTCAAGTACCTGTGGCTGATTAGATTTTCTCGTTTTCCTCAGCCGATTTTCGTCTTCTTGTAGTCTTCTGGCAAGAACCTCGTCGGAAACCTAAAAGCAAAGCCCAATCGATAAAGCATAACGTCAGGTTTGCAATAATAGTATTCAATTCATTCTCTCGTTACGTAAAAGTCCTTCCATCACTGTTGATACCCTTAACATGTTTTTGGACAAGATTACTAAATTTTGTCTAAAGTTCTCATGTGCATAGTTTCCTTCCAATTAAAGGGTCGTAATGCACGTTGTTAATAGATGCGTAAATTGATTACGAAAAACCAGAGTTCTTTATCTAAGTTTGGAACGTGATGAGATCAAAGTAGTTTAGAACATGTTCATAAACTTCGAATTTACGTACTGTCAGAAAATAACAGCACATACTACTAAAGGTAAGTCTTGCTACTTCAGTCATAGATTGGGAACTTAGCGGGCCATTTCAAGAATTTCTGAATGCTACCAAGTAAAATACAAGGGTTTGCTTTCCTATTAATATTAAAGGAACCCAGGAATGTCCTAAAATTTCAGTATCGAGTGTTTCCTTGACTTTTATTGAAACTTGAAATGTCTGAAGACATTGACTCGAAGAATTCTTGAAAGAAAACAGTTTGCCGACTACAGTACCAATATTCAATGTTAGTTGGGACTTAGCTTACTTTTCAGTACGAAAGAAGGTGAAATTTCAATCCATTGAATAAAAGATAATCTTTTCTATTAAGTAGTTGCAAAATTAAAACGATCGTTACCAATAAAACCTCTTCATTCAAGAAAGCACCCAAGAAATACCCAAATTGACTTTTTCACTGACCTTGCCCCACTTACACCAATCAGGCAACAATCAATAAGACGTGTTGTGCAACTTCAAGTTGTAACATAATTCTTCAATACTACTTATGATGTAAAGGAATTTAAAATGAGTTCTTTAAAATGCAAGTTTGTGTCACCTTCTTCCGTCCAACTGGTACTGCTGCATTCTTGACATTATCTGAATCATCTTCAGAACTATCATCCTCACTTTCACTGTCTGACACTCCATTTTGCTCACTAATTACTTTTGTCACTAATTCCTTTATCTCCTGCTTTCTATGAGAAATACATAATAAAAACTTTTAATGCCTTGAGAAAAGACTACAAAGATTACTAAAAACGTCCTGCAGCCTAGCATGACATTATAGTTAGCTTTTACTTAATAAGGCCTTATGTATGCACTGAAGGCCTTTTGTGGGCATTTTATGCTACTGCTATATCATGTGACGCCCTGTCTGTTTCATTTCCATCAGGCCATGTACTCACCACTTTCTGCTGGCAAGTCTCTTATTACAAGTCATAGTTAGCTACTGAAAAACTCGACTGACCTCTGTTGAAATTTGCTTAAAGTATGCATACTTTAAATTTTGGACAGGTTTAAACCTCCATAACACTGGCAATAATAACAAAAGGGTTTGAATATCTGATTAAGATTATCTAAGACAAAGATGTAATTATGACCATACTCTACAATATTTTCCTTTTGAACCACACTTTACTTCGTTAAATCTTTACATCTGACCCTCCCTGCCAATGAAAATTAGCCAGCAAATCTATCTTTGAATATTTTTATACATCATGCATTTCACTACATCCAGTTGATGTGTTGAAAAGAAAATTTTTGCTTCATCTATTAACAATATTTTGACCCGAGTAAAATCATATCTTACCCAACAGTACGTTCATGCTCTACATAGTACCCAAAGTAATCATTTTTGAGTGATCTTTCAAAAGTCATTACTTATTGCAGAGATTTACTTACTTGAGGGCGGGGATTTCAGTTCTCTGGCTGCAAGTTAAGGATATTGCCTTGCACAAGACAATAAGGAATAGTCTCTTTCATGAACTGTGAGGACACCATTAAAATTAGACATCGTCATGAAACATAACTACTTGGCTATCCAGATCTCTGAAAAACGGGGAACGGGAAACGACCTTTTTTTGACATCAAGGAGACGAACCTTTTGAAAGATATCAAGCAGTAGATCTTTATTATTTGATAACTGTCGACATGAATTATTTATGAGATACCTGGAATTATAAGAAATATGCGGTCAGATTTTCCAAAACAGCTATTATTCAAGTGCCGCATTGTTATTTCAACAAGTCCATCTTTAAAAAAGTCAGGTAAAAGTCTCAGTTAAATGTTTTTATTAAATATTTGGTAGTAGGCCTATTTTAATGTCATTGCCATAAAAACACAATTGACTATGGGTATTCTTGTAAGGTAGTTCATGGATTATGTCCAGTTGACCCTTAGGCCGGGGTGTTTATTTCCCCACTCTTGGGAGGACGTCAGTGAGTGCAGTCAGCTAACCTGTTCTGAAGTCTCAAATGATTTCTGGAGCAAACATAAGATGATCAGCATCCTCATTACTTAATGCCTCTCACTATGAGACGTTTCCTCGCCTAGTCGAGACAGACATAGAGCACTGGTGTTTTAACTTCAGACGGAAATATGAAGGACACCTCGGCAAAAGTCTCCACCTCATCCTCATCTCCTTCCTCGAGTAAGTAATTTGCATTAGTATCGTGGTGATTGTGTTCTGTAAGAGAGGTTTTCCAGATCCTTTGTTCTGAATTTAGGGCTGATCTGTGATCAGGAAGTGAGGTGTTCTCTTTGAGAGGTTTAACTACTACAAATAGTGAGAAAATATTGGTTCTGAGTCCTTGCTTGATCTCTTAAGCGAGGTGTTATCTTAGTGGGATTGATATTGGGTGAGGTTCAACTGTATCATCATTGCAATCTTCTGAAGTGAAGTATAAAAACCTTTCACGAAAATTCTATAGGATTATCAGGGGTTGAAACAAGTTTTACATTTGCACTTGCTCTTGCAGCTAATTTTAAAGAATATAAAGTAAAGTGTCTTAATTGCCAATTAAGTGGTCCTCGTCTATTTTCATATTCTATTTAACCTCACCTAGCAAACCGTCCATTGAACAAGATTGGACTATTTTTAAATTTTAGTAATTATAGTACCATAAAAGCTACTAAATTGACATGGGTCAAACGTTAAATTGAAGAAAAAACTGGACTGAAGTTGGCGATAAGAACTTGGATTCACTCAAGGAGCCTGCTGTAATTATGCTCTCTTTTTAAAAAATTGGCTTTGAATTAAATCAAAACCTTTGGCAATGGTACTTGCTAGAGTAGATTTATACATAACTATATCAGTTTTGTAGTCTTTAGTATTTATACATAACTAAGTTTTCCTCCCTTTTCTAACAACGACATTCCATGCTTTTGTACAATGACTTGATGAATAACTACTCACATTAGCAACTACATCCATTATCATGTCTTTCATCACCTTGCATCAGTAACTAAGTCAATGACAACGTAAGTTAAGAGGTAATATCAAAGTGAAAATGCTTATTCATCATATCTCTTCAATGCCACATACTAAGTAAAGAAGCTCTCTCAAGAAGGTGGTCGTTTGGGTATTTTTCCTCAAGGAAGACCAGACGGCTTTTCTTTGCAGTATATGAAACATTTGCTGGTGAGACTAAGTCACCAACACAGATGTCTTAGAAAAGTGCAGCATAACAAGTATTGAAGTTATGATAATGAAGTCTCAGCTGCACTGGTCCAGACATGTACAATGCAAGAATGACAACTGCATTCCCAAAGCTATATTTTATGGACAGCTGAAAGACGGCTCTCATCCTAAGGGACGGCCACATCTACCTTACAAAAACAACCTAAAGTCTATAATGAAAATGTGCCAAATAAATTCCACAAGATGGGAAGCAGACCGCCTCCACTGTTCCTCTTAGAGAAGCCAGTGCCACTCAGCAGTCCAAAAATGCAATAATAACTGCATTGCTAATATCAGGCTGAAGAGACAAGGAGTGAAATTCCACACTCTGATAAGCACACCATGTGCAACAAGAAATGTCTGTTCTGCATAGGCCTCAATTCGCATGAAAGAGTACTCTCTTGATAAAATGAGAGAAAACTGTCACTTGCTCAGTCATAAGTACAAAACACCTCCAATGTTTCTTGCAGAAGTACTCTGGCTAATGCCACCCACAACAGCAAATAAATCTACATGGAGCAATGTCTGACACTTTGAACTTAGAATAAGTATTTGGTTTTCATTAAGCTTCAACTAATTGTCAGTCAACAATGATTTATAGCAGGGACACAAGGTGCAATATTCCAAACCAAAGAATCCATGTCAGTTAGAGGAAAAGATGGACTGAGATATAAAAACTTGTATGTCATCTGCATAAAAATTCTATGAGATACCATGTTCCCTTGTGATATCACCCAAGCGTACAATATATTGTAGGCAAAATATGTGTCCAAGCACTAGGCCTTTAAGCACTCCCAGCTGACACTATGTCATGAAGAATATTGTGAATACACATATTATATTTGCAATTAGAGAAACATGCATGGAAGCCATTAACACCACCCCAAATGTTGAAGATAAGAGAACTTGCTAGAGCAGCAGTCTTTCAACAGTATGCAATATATATAGTTCTGAACTTGCAAAAGCGCTATCTTTGTGCAGAGGCAAGATTTGTAAGCCAGCTGATAAGGTTCATTAAGATCACTAATTGCAAGGTAATCTAGAAGTTTAGATACTACTACCTTCACAATTGCCTTGGAAGGGAACATTAGATTGGAACCTTGTCTGAAACTTAAAACGTCTACAGTACCATAACTTTCAATATGTACTGTTACATAGACAACGCATTCTTTATCTGGAATGGAAATGAAAATGAAGTATTATGATTTTTTAATCACCTTGATGAGTTCCACCCTACAAATAAATTCATATCTATGTATTACAAGAACTTGGTCAGTTTTCTTGAAGTAACAGTGTCTTTACAAGGGGGGGAGGGGTATCTTTAAGCCAAAACCAATAGACACCCATCAATACCTACATGCAGATTTATGTCACCTGTTCCATACCAAAAAGTCATAGTAAAAGTTCCAATCATGGACAAGCTTACAATTTTGTACAATATTTTAATACAATAAATTGTATGGAAACCGTTGCCAAAAACTCCAAACGAAGCTTCTACAAAGAAATTCCACAAATCTATGATTAAATGGCAGTATCATTGAGAAGAGAGGATTTAAAAGACCAGCTTTGGACAGTATAAGAGATACGGCAGGAACGGTCGGGGCGCGGCAACACGGCTGGAGTAAACACGTGAGTAGGACAACCGCGGTTAGCCAGTTCTTTCAATATTTCAAAAACGGGCGATGGCTCTATCAATGGCAACGACTAAGGATATTATCGACGATGGTACAACTGCAGAAGCTCAACGGACGGCTTCGGTGAACGTTTGT
>JAAAKM020004975.1:0-11352 GCA_010016025.2 Alatinidae sp. Z8VKAUB7J3 | reverse complement strand
CATACATACATACATACATACATACATACATATCTACATATCTACATAAATACATACATACATACATACATACATACATACATACATACATAAATACATACATACATACATATCTACATAAATACATACATACATACATACATATATACATACATACATACATACATACATACATACATACGTACATTCATATCTACATAAATACATACATTCATACATATATACAGACAGACAGACAGACAGACAGACATGCTAAAAATAGAAAGAAAGAAAGGACAGAAGAGGATTGAAATAAAAAAAGTTATATAATACAGTATGCATTTGCTTTTAAGCTCCCCTCATTGTGGCCACCAGAACCGTGAGTCAATGCCTCAAACGAACAAGGAATGGAATGGTCTCTAACTCAAAGATGCGTAACGAACAGTTGGCCCGATCTTGTAATACTTCATGTTTGTACTTAGATGTAAAGTAAATGTCAAGAACTCGTGTTCCATCATCAGCTTCAAGCTTCTCGTTAGATTGGATCTTAAGCAATTGAACAGGAATTTTTTGACGTTATCATTGTGATTATGAAGAAGAAAACACAATTTTCCCTGGAAAATTTTACGTATGGTTAGTGACAAATGGCTAATATTTTAAGAGGGGCAACGGGGTTTCATTAGGGGACGACTGTCAAAAGCAAGGTTTAAAAACTTCTGTTATAAATGTAGGGCAGTTGTAGCTTCCTTGGGGTACGCAGTAAGACTGTCTCTCACAGATCACGTGAAACACCTGCAATCAACGAGAATTCTAACCAAAAGGCTGTGGAACAAAACAAGGGTACGTCAACTTAAATTGCGCTTAAAATAACCTCGTTCCCCAACCTTTATGTAAGATGGCGCCATCGCTACTCTGCTCCAAGCATAACAACTTTTTCCTCCTTTCCTCTGGTATATCATGAAAAAGGAAGGACTAGAAGACCTGTCAATAACACGGTACATGGAAAGAAAGAGAGACAGGGAGACAGAGAATGACGTACCTTTGAAACTTAAGTGAATGGATGAAAGGTGCACTCCAAGACGAATACATGAAGCGAGCAATGTAACTCTGTTGAGAATGGCAAAAGAGCGAAAAATATAACAAGTCCTGACAGTCAACATCGGGAAAGTATACAGCACTTGAAGAAGAAGAATGAAGCATCTATTGTCTCCGTAGTAAGTGGGTAGAAATTTTGGCAGGAATTCATTATGATAGTACAACGTAAAGCTCGTTTAAAGCAGTGTTTCTCAACGGGGCCCCAGGAACCCCATAGGTATATTTGAGAGTTTAAAGGGGGTAAATTAAGACAAGGGCTACTAGGGGTGTCCAACTAACAGCTAGAGTGTCCAGCAGCTAATAGCATATCCCATTGCTTGTTTTATATCAAAATACCAATACCGAAGAAAAAGATTGTTGTCTCGTTTGCTTCCACGTTACCTTTATTTTCGTTTTACACCTAGTTAATAATTTACAGGCGCTTAAAAGGCGGGTTTCAGAGAGTGCACGTCCTAGGGGCCCCGACCAGATTGAGATATAATAGGGCCCCCAGCAATTCTACATATTTTTTTATATTTTGCGAAATTTGAAAAAAAATTGACAAAAAGATCCCGAACTTTGGTTGTGAAGGCATAAATGCGATTTTTCATATTTATGAAAAATCTTCAAGACTACAAATCTTAAAGTACATACTTTCTCTTAAAAAGCTGTATGTTTTAAAAGAATAAACCCGCATTAACAAGGGATGAAAATAGGGGTTTCAGGGCTATGAGATAGTAAAAAGTGCAAAATTTTCCGGACCCCCAAGGAAGGCCTTGCAACGCCCCCAGACACCCTAGCTGTATAACTACTCACTATGCGAGTGGAGGTCCTCACTCTGCAATAATTTACCCGGGGGGGCATAGTGAAAGTTTTCTAGGGGCCCAAACTACCGTTGCTACGCGCCTGGTAATTTAAGACTCTTTACTGAATTTTATATCATTTTCTACTGGTTTGATATCGATCAAGAGTAACAATGCCAAAATGTGCAAAGGCTGGGGATTACTTGAGAATTTTAGTTGCTCAAGGGGGGAATATACTCATATAGGCTAGGAAACTCGGTTTTAAAGGACTGCTTCTATTTCCTAATCCAATGTTTATGAATGTCTGCATTGCAAATTCCCTCTCTTATACCATAAGTCTTCGTTTAACCCCCCTCAAAAAATGTCCTCCCCTCGAATAAGCCCCCTGAAATATTTTTAGAGACATAAGCCCCCATGGGGGGTTATTTGCTTTTAGCAGAAATAACGCAATTTTCCTCAACTATCAAAGTTATTACTCAAAGTTAAAGTTTATTACTCAAAATACTCTTTCAATTTTGATAACTTTTAAGATTGTTTGTTATTTTAGTAAATGCTTTTAATTCCATTTTTTGGCAATCTCTCAATCAAAGAACCCTGATGAGCAGTGGGCTCGTCATTGAAACTACCCTAAGTAAACAGAAAAACCACCAAACCGGCTAACTAATAAATAAAGGGCAGCTGGGGCGTCCTAGGGCGACGCCCCTCAATTTGTGCTACCGGGCAGAGACGAAAGCCATAAAGCAGGCTCAACAGCCCAGTAGGACCGCCTCTCGCGGATTATGGAAAACATCTGTCATTTTTTGGCTCACTTGCTTCATATTTTTTTTTCAACAGACTTGGACTTTGATATCGCTACGAAAACAACATATCTTACATGCCATTTTTGGCTGATAAAGAATAAGCACCCCTCCCCTCGAACAAGCCCCCACCCTTAAATCAAAGACTTACGGCAAATATCTAGGGTATGGTCAGTTCTAGAGCCCGCCGCCTTCGGAGCCCTCTTTAAGGGTCTGAACATTACTATGAAAGTGCGTTTATATTCTCTAGCTTAGCCGCGATAGAACTATACCAAATTTAAATATGGTTTTCAACATAAACAGACTTGAAAAAGAGTAAAATTTCAGTTTTAGCCATCACTGCTGCTACTTGCAAAGATATCGACATAATCACGTACTCTGGAGTGCCGAATAAACGGGGAGGTCTGAATAAACGCGGGAGTTATCATTACGGTCTAAAGTTAATAAACGGGGGTCCAAAGAAACGGGGAGGTCTGAACTCAAGTCTCAATTTGTGGAAGTTTTTACAAAAATGACACATATGAGGACAAAAGTCGTACTAATTGACTAATTATCAACTGTTTCAGGGTCAAATGTTCCGTGGGAAGTTATTCAAGTGTTTTCAGACATCATTTACATTTTGAGTACTGGAAAAATTCCTTGAAATTAATAAACGGGGAGTCCTAATAAGGAGTGGGGGGTGATAAATTTCAAAACATGAATAAGCGGGGGGTACGATTATTTGGCACTCCAGAGTAGTTAAACATGGTAATGTGCATTCCTAGTAAGGAGTAATTTCAGAAGAACTCTCTCTCTCTCTCTCTGTTTCTTGGTAAGATTGACTAGATATTCGTAAGGGGTTTTTCTTAGGAACAGCGTGCACACTGTGGGATGAAACAATTCCTGTCACCGACGGAAACTAGCAATATCATTATCAGATATCAAATTTTTATATTTTTACCCTCCTTCCCATCTAAAACATCCGTTTTTGGTTTTATCTCAATATTGCTTAGGATCCAAGAGGAAATCCCAGCTATTCAAGCTGCTCGTGCTGTGTGAAGGTGAAGTTACCACCCACTTCTTCTTATCGCAAGTTGGTCTGTCCATGTCAAGATCAGAGCATAGTTGACATATCAAAACGTGTATTAAACAACTTGGTACCTCTTCCTATTGCTAGCAGAGCATTGTCAGTCACTCAGTTGAAGACAATGTGCTCGATATTGGAGCCAATACGTTGCTGAACCACAAGTTAGAGCAGCCTTGGTTACGCTGTGGTATCCACATCCTCAGCACAGTATTTTTCACGAGATGCTCATAATATTTCTACAGGTTTAGACGTCTCACCGATAAATGGATTCTCTATATCAACTTTACTTGAAAGTTGATATTATCTATCAAAAATCTTAAACACGTCTTGCCTGATACATTCTACAGTGCAGATATTTTGCAGCGTCATTAAGGAAACGCTGTGTTAAGAACATCGTTGCCACCACGTAACCAAGGTTTCCAAGGCCTAACCAGTGTTTCCGGTTTACTAACTTTTAGCTTATCAAGGGCGAGTGTCGTCCCATAATCCCTAGGCCCGTAGCGAGGGTTATGATTTAGAGGAGCTACTCTGAGGTTTAGGGGCTTTATGCTGAATGCAAATACGTAGGGAAAGCCTCTCGAAGTTTCATATTGACAGGAGAATCGGAGGAAGGTATAAAGGCAAATTTAGAGGGTTAAACCTCCTCCCCCGCGACTACGTACCGAGGCAATCTCTCAATCAAAACTTCCCACCCCCACCACCCCCCACCCCTTCTGAGAACGTCGACCTGTCAAAGAACGTTCAACGTTTTAAGCTAATTCGGGTAATACTGATGTGAGGACCCTATATTCGTCTTATCCCTTTTAGGGGAGGAGTGGGGGCTGACATGCCCTCCTGCGGAAAACCTTCCGTACGCCAGTGATTGAATTAGCCGTAAAAAAGTTTAACACACCAGATAAGGTAACTACCAAATCATGGCTAGTTTGAGCATCCAAACTCTTAAAGTTGGGCTACCAGGAGGAAAAGCAACTCACCAGGTACGCTCAATTACTTGGTACGATCGCCTCTCATATATCATGGGTGAAATAATTGCACGTTACGTTTTACATGGCTGTTCGAAATTTTGGCAATTGTTTTTGATCACTAATTCAATACTCGTTAGAAATAAACGACATTCTTAAATAAATCTAACGGTTACACCGTAACTGTATTAAAAACTTCAGTGTAGTTATCTTGAAGATCCGTTCTTTTATTATATAGAATCGCACGAGTCCGAAAACGTAAAAGTTGACATCATTACCATCTTGATCATCATGATCATCATGATCATCATCATCATGATCATCATCATTATCGTCATCATAATCATGATGATGATGATGATGGTCATCATCATCATTATCATCATCATGATCATCATCATCATCATAATCATCATCCTCATCATCATCAGCCCTTCATCATCACTTGCCATATATAAGATTTAAATAGGTAACCACTTTGGAATGGCCCCTTTATAAATTTCCTGTCCATATCAAAATGTCCCTGGTATAGGGAAGCCTGCTTTCTAGATTCGCAAATGCGGAGGAACGTTGGCTGACGAAAATAAACGCACACCATGTACAAAACACAACACTTTTCTAAACTTCTCAATTACAGGCAACTAATTACATAGGAAAAATATTTCTACACACTACATCTATCTGTATTTAAATAAAAAAGACTGAAAAAAAAAGAAATGGCTACTAAGTAACACCACAAAATAGAAGTACAGTTACAGTTTGAGGCTAATTAGCGATAATTAGATTGAGACTCGATAAAATCAATCAATAAATTCCACCGTTAAATATGTATAGTGTGTTTTCTTTCTAAGAGCTGAGCAGAAGTGTAGCGTCATATTGAGTTTTTCGGGAAAAAATGGGCCGCGTTCATTGGGACGTTGGGGCTTGTGTCGAGTTCAAGTCGTAAAGAGATGAGGAAACGATTTTTAAGGTATCTTTCTTATTTCATGTTGATTAGAAAGTTCTTGTGTCGGAAAGTCAATGTGGAGATAGTCGGTTGTGAAACAAGTAAATCTGTGCTCTCCACCGTGCTTCGTCTATTTGAGGATTGCACTAAAGCACGATTGGGGTGACAAGCTAACATCTGATTTCCGTGGATGATCAAAGCAGGCTTGCCATTGAGTACTAAAGTGATGACGTCACAAAAAACCGTTTTCGAGGAATCGCAATTACAGCTACATCACAGTGTTAACCATACCACCAAATGCCCGTATGCAAAAAAACGCGTTTAAATCTCATATCTGCTGCGAGAAACAGCTGTTTTAATATGAAAAAAGACCTTAAAAAACTCTGTTAATTCTGCTCAGTTCATAAATTCAACAAGGTTTTGAAAGGCATGATTTAAAGTTTGAAAGGGCGTAGCTCAACGATTGCTCAAGGTATAGTTCTCAAATTTACAAAAGTAGTCTATGTCAACAAGAAGAAAGTAATGAGTTCAAAATATTATCAAATTTCTGACATTCAATGAGTCGTGACGTCACACTTGAGTACTCTATTAAAGCCGCATCGTACACAGAAATGATCCTTCACTGCGTCCTTTGATCCCTTTTAGTGCAGCTTGACATGAATGTTAATCTTTGCCTTGAAAGAAAGTAAAGAGGGTCCAAACTTATGAACGAACAGGGCCACAATGGGGCACAATCAGCGGAAAGGTACCTGGGTAGATCGGCAAGATTGAAAAGGCCCCGCTGATAACCAGGAGTCTAGTAAGCACTATGCGCCTATTTTTCTACGATAAGAAATCGCATCTAAAACATTTGCTATTACATCAAAGGTACGAAGTATAAAAACCTCAAAAATTTCCATATCATAAAATACCAGATATCAGGCCATAAATAAATACAAACGAACGGAAAAAGAAGCAAGTATTAAAATCAGGAAATCTTAATTGTCTTGATTTAACGCGTCTTTTCTTTGACACGACGTCGCGGCTGAAGAACCGTTTTATCCCAGAGATCAAATATCAAACGATGTTATATAGAGTATCAGAAATGCCGATTGTCTGTCAAGGGCTACTTCATATAGCAATGTATTTCTAACTCATCATGGTGCAGCCTCCAAGCTTCTCAAAGCCGCTCTTGAGCCATCGTTGCAAATGAGCCACTTGGTTTTGTAGGTGTGGGCATGAAAGTGGCCGACAGGACGTTCCTTGTGGCTTCGGATTATTCGGAGGCGCAAATATCCTCACAGATGTGTATATGTACACTCAATGGCTGATCTGTATCTTCTTGGTCCCAGGACAAACGATTTCGATTTTTTTAATTCTCTGAAGATCATGAACGGAGAAATGAACGAGAGGCTTCCTGAATGTGTGAATGTTGAGAAAAGAGTTCCTAACCGAATACGCGGGTTGATATGTGACATCCATAATATTTATATCTCAAATGACGAGAAGGCCTTGCCTAGAAGGCTGACTAAATTTCGGTACCTTCCACAGCCCCTGCTGATACTGCGCCAGCTGTGCTTGTTGCTGCGCCTGATGGCGGCTGATGTTGCTTCTTGTATACGAAGCCACCGATAACAATGACTGCCACAAGCAACAACAGCACCAGTAGTACAATAACAACGATGGTGGCCGGGCTTTGTTTCGGCTCTGACTCTTTGGGCGTTCGACCGCCTTTATCAAGAGGCGTCTTTCCTTTATCGCTTCCGACATTTCTATTTCCCTTCCTGTCTCCGTAGACCAAACGCACCATTTGAAGGTTGGTGCCTTTCTTGCTTCCGATACTACGGATATCCCGCAGGTCTCTCCTCTGGCGGGAGTTGATATCCTCGCTTGAACCCATGACGCTGTGGTGAAACTCAATACTGCGCTTTCCTAAACCTCGATTCCTCTGTGCTTTTGAGCGCACTGTGTAGATCACGTGCAAGAACCAGTTGCGTCCACCAGAAACCTAAAGTGAAGGGAAATAGTGAAAGGAACTGAATCGGTACATTTACAGCACAGATGTACAATTTGACTAAAAATGATATGGATCTGTAGCTAATGACAGTGACATCTTCAGATCGTCATAATATGTACAAATAGGTTATCAAAAATGGTGTCACAGTTCGGAGGGAATGTAATTGACGACTTCTTTGAACATTTTCCATTGGTGGGGGGATCTTCTGATTTACTAGTTTTTTATACCTCAATTTAAAAAATGCGCGGTTGTTAGTTAATTTTCCCATACAATTTGTCCATTGTTTAACAAAGATTTAAGGTTTTAATGCCGCTATAGTAAAGTAATGTCTTCATAAAACATGGCTTGTAAACAAGTAAAAAGCGGAGACGTAAAACTAGCAGCAATGAAGTGCATACTAACCGACCCATCACGAAGCTAATTTTAAGCTTACAAGACTTCAAATAAAAGAGGTAAAAGAACGAAGCCTCGGCTAATCCCTCTGTGTTTCCTTTCTCTCCCTAAGATTACACGAAGACCCTCAGATTCCCCAGAGGAATTTGGAATGGATGGAAGAAATACCCATGTCATCGTAGAAGTCGAATATGTCTCTTGAACATTTCAGTAAGGTAGGCTCCGCGTTACTTTGTTTAAAGCTACATTTTATTTTGTTTAAGTCGTGGCTGAGCGGTTTAGGTTAAAGAATGAAGTTACCCAATGTAAGTACAGTAGCCAGTCTATTTTGGAAGGTGATGAAAACGTAACCTTACTTCCCCAGGTAATCGCTGTAGGCTCTCTTGGGAGTAAAGGTTGAAGTAGAGAAGAGAGAAATGAGGAGAATTATGGGTGACAAGGTACATACTTTTGAGGGACCATTCAGAAAATAGGGTACGCTTGTTCGATTTGGCGGTTTTTAGCCCCAACCCCTTGTCAGCTTAAAGACCATGACGTCATTAAAACAGTTCTTTTATTCAGTCTTACCCCCCCCCCCCCCCCTCTTAAAGCGTACGCAGTTTCTAAACGGCCCCTAAGGCGCGCTTACGCAAAAAATAGCGGCATTTAAGGTGGTCATGTGAGCTGTAATGCTACGATCGGCAAAGCAATTTAGATTTCGATATCATCTTACGTCTACTCAGCCTGTAGATAGCGCTACCTGAAGAACATGAAGTGGTAAATATTGGTGCTGAGCGTACTCTCTAGTCTCTGATAAACCGGGGGGGAAGGTACTTAATTTAGGAATTTTTTCAAACTCCCCAGAGCTCGTTGACCCCCCTCCCTTCATTAATTTTAGCACATACGCTTTGATGATTTAAAAAGAAACATTTTTAAGGATCTATTTGATGTTGATTTTAAGTGATGCAAGATTTGTGAGACTAACATGTGCCTTACGTTGATATCTTTAGTTTTATTTTCATTTTCGAGCTATCAGAAATGATCCTCAAAAAATTGATTCCAACCCCCCGATAATTAATTTTTGATATTGTTTCCAGCTCCAAGATTATTCCAACACCCACCTACCCAACCGCCCCCCGTTTATAAGAGACCAAAGAGTAGTCGCATGGAAAGATATATAAAATAACTTGAGCCTGGAAACAGGCACCACAGCTGAAACGCTGTTCAGAGCGCATGATCACACTACGGACGCCTAAGTCATGTGAAGTACCGCAATGAGTGATGTACGTGCACCCAGGATTTACCATTTTTTCCTACACGCAACGTCGTTGTAAGCAGTAACACTAAAAGGTGGGAGAAACTTAGAGAAACTACAAACAGGGCTTTTTGTACAGCAAGCGAATTGAAAATGTTAATTGTGCACTTTAAAATGTACCTTTGCTAGCAAACTATGTGAGTTCGCTCAGGATATGCGTGACCCATACCGACGTTAGTTGCCATCGTAACAGCGAAATAAATCTATGCTCCACAACCCCAACCCCTTTGTTTTATATTTTAAACCAACACGCTAATGCAAACGATCGGAAACAAGTTACGAAATTAAGATATGCCAGCGTGAAAATTCAGGAGCTCGAGATCTGAATCGAAACCTAAATTGCTTACAAAAATATCGTGTACACACAAGAGGCAAACACGTTCGTGAAAAATCGCTTGCCGCGAACCAGTCCACCACAATCCATCAAACGAGTCAAACAATCAATAAAGGTGCCGTCTTACCTTATACAGTGGTGTGCTGTCAAGGCTGAATCCATCGGCTCCTGGCTGGTCCACAAGATTCTCTGCATCTGGATCATTAACAACTAACCTTGCATTGAATGGAATGTTGTCAAACACTCTCATTTCCGTCTCTGGTGCCAAGCGATCCTAAATAAGTAGAAAAGGAGAGTTCCCCGTCAGGCTTCATACACTTGCAACCCATATTAAAATAACTTTACTTCCGTTGTATTGCTTTCTTAGATCTGCTTCGAACCATGGGTGTAGGTAGGAGTAGTAATGGGGTCACTTCACCCTAGGAACCGCTGAACAATGATAATAATCTTCTTCTTCTTCTTAGGCGTTCACGCCACTGCTGGTAGATGGCCTCCACAACCTCCACGCCTCTCGATTCTGCGCCTTTCGCATCCACTCGCATCCGCCCTTCCCCTTGATCTCATTTCTCCACCTCCTCTTGGGCCTTCCTTTGGCTCTGCTCTCCTCTCTGAGCTTTAACTCTGTTCTTGTCTTGGCCCATTTGCTGTTCTTCACCCGGGCGAGATATCCTGGCCACTGACCTTTGGTGTACTCTACTTTCTCGATGATGCCCCTCGCCTTGGTTCATCTGCAATGGTTTGCAATCTTTTAATGAAAGGCCCTGGTGAGGAGTAGGGCCAATATTAAAACTACCCCGATATGAACAATAAAACAATCAAACAGCATAATTAATTAATGAAGGGTAGTTGGAGTGCCCAGGGATTCCCTTTAATTTGGGGTACCAGGCTCGGAACCAATCCATGAGGCAAGCTCAACCGCCCAGTGGGACCGCCTCTAACGGCCCATGCGATAATAGAAAGCACTCATAATCAATGTGAACATACTACACATTGTTCTTGACGAACGGCTAAGAATGGTCCTCCCTCACCCCTTGCGGATGTCCTTGCTTTAACCCCCTTACAATACGCTAAGTTCATTAGGAACGAGGGATCATAAGTGAGTTGTTGTAAACTTCTACTTACCAAGATTTTAAAGCGGTAAAGTAAACTGGGTGCATCTGCCAAGCATCCATACTCATTATTTGGTGGATCATACTTCGGAACATATCCATCTTGACCACTGCATAGATAGACTTTCTCTACTACCACGTGATATGCCGATCCAAGGCTTTGGTACGTATCAATCATGACACGCCCATAGATCTTTGATCCTGTTAGAAACAAAAAAATTAGCATGCATCTCAAAATACTAATGGGAGACCTGGGTGGAGACAAGAGAATGTAGGCAATGCATAACAACTACAAAAACGAAAAAAATCAGTATTAATATAAGGAGTGGCTAGTGGCGGGGGCGGAGGGGAAACATTAAACGTCTTAAACGGGGTAAAGACTTGAGTTTGCTGCCCCCTTGATGAAACCAGGGTCCTCTAGTATTACCGGCTGACAAAAACCAGCTTTACCAGCAAAGACCTTAACCAATTAAAAGGATAGGGCCATGGGAGCCTTCCTAAACAATGCAAGACGGTATGAACGGTTGATAAAAACTCAGAAAATTCATGGTCACATATATGTTTCAAAACAGAGTCTCTGTTAATCGTGAAAATACTGC
>JAAAKM020004967.1:0-11354 GCA_010016025.2 Alatinidae sp. Z8VKAUB7J3 | reverse complement strand
GGGAGTTTCCAAAATTGGTGGGGCCCTCATCAGATTAGAAGGGTTCCTTTTTTCCCCCCCCCCCCCCCCCCCCCCAGATAAGCAGTGTGAAGTGTGTGAAGTGTGCCACAACAGGTATCAGGATGACTATTGGGTCATCCAATGAGAGATTTCCCCAAGTTATCCCATGAATCCACCTGCAAAAGCTTTCTACAGGCCCATAAAAGATTTCTTCAGTTGACTTTAAACTGCACAGGGTTTACATTACATTAATAAAAGTTGACCTTAAGGCAACACTATGAAACTGTGGACGTGTTTTACTACGGGGGTCACATAGGCCGTATCATATAGGCCTATCATATAGGCCATACCAAAGAGGGCATATCATTTTGGCTTTCTCCCTTCTTGTCGTCAAAAAGAACAATAGATCCGATTGTCAGATAAGAATTTTCCGTACCATACAGAACTCTCCCCGTCCCCCCATTACGAATCTATTGGAAACTCCTTCGGAGGTGGGTTGAATCTATCCAGGTCAATAATATGATATAGCATGCATGTAAACTCGACAACTATTAGCTTTCTTGATTAAGAAACGCATTCAATGGTTACTTAAACAAAACAAAATGTACAATTATAATATAATGTACATGTCAAGAAGGGATATTAAAAATGGTGATTATTCTGTAAATCGAAACAATTATGATCAGATGCTTTGAAAGTTACACTTGAGTAATTGATGTAATGAGATTAGTGATGATCATTTATAGGCAATCATTCAATTTGCACGAGCGACTACTTGCCTGATACCTCACCTACCTGACTTTTGGCGCTGTGACTCCAGTGTCACAAACATTAAATGTCTGGGGAATTGGCGCCAAATTAAGGTCAAGGCGAATTGCGCATGCTTCTCTGCACAACATCAGGGCTGCATGATTGGGTAGGGCGTGCAAACCTGGACAATCGAGTTCCGGTTTATAGACAATAAGTGAAATGAGCAAACCCAAGAATCAAATTGCGCGCGCTTTTTTAGCGGAAGTGAGTGTGCAACTGCTTTATCTGTTGCTCAACAGCAAGGATGAGCAATTTGCCTGTCAATGGGGAACATGTTTCAAGACAAGCAGATTAATTTCCTGCTGGGCTAGTTTTCTGAAAAACACAATACAATGAAAGAGGAAACACGTCAAATTGAAAGTTATGAAGCCCAAATATTTTGATTTTGTTCATTTCATCGCACTTAGACATCTTCTTATCTATATGACCATGAATTTGGTCTGAAGATTTATTGTGTTGTTTTAGAAAACTGAAAGGGCGGTCCTCGAATTCATAGCATTCACTTTGCTGTCAATGGTGGCTCAATGACCTGACGAGAAGGCAACTTGTTCGAGAATGTTGAACAGAAATTGCCACCAGAAGGTCCTAAGTTGGATGAATCACTTTATGCTGAAATCTGTCAATCGCTTAAGGATTCACGGTGATTAAATTTCATTTTACAATTGAGGATAGTCAGCTGGAATTCGTTGTGGCTGAGTTTTGTGTGCTGATCACTTGTGTTGGTTGTCTGAGCTGGGAATAAATTCGATACATGTGTTCAATGTGTTTCAACATCAAATGAGCAGTTGTGGCACCAGTCACATTCAGATACATCAATAGTGTTCTTGGCCAAAAGCTGAATAGCAGATATTCAGTTGTGGTTCGTTGTGACATTCGTCATACAGTTACTGATTAGTGTCCTCATTACGCGAAGCGGCTTGGTCTTCATCATGTTACGAAAACTGAGATAAATTCCCTCAGTTTGTTTATATTCATCCATGGAAGCTGTGAGAGTTGGTGTCTGTGTTCGTCCATTCCTCGAGGACGAAAAACAGCGTGGAGATAGACAAATTTTACTGTATGATGGAAGTCAGGTCAAAATTCAGTTTGGAGATGGGAGAGAAAAAACTTTTAAGTGGGATTTTGAGGTAGGTTTTAATGTATGCTTCAGAACAAGGTTTACCCCGTTTTTATTTTCATGTTTATTTCAGATCTGCAAATCTAACAGTTTCTTTTTTGCCGTCTGCATACCAATCATTGTTTAAATTATGCAGTTTGCTTGGGTGACGATGTAGGTTGCCCTGAGATATGATTTGTATAAGTTACCTCGGAGCTTATCAAGGTTAATTTCAATGGCCAATGTCATGTGAACTGCCGTCAAATTGTATCCACTTTTCTAGTAACCTTCAAGTTATCAGTTGATGACGATCAGATAATAGAAGCATCTACACATGTTGTGATAAACCCCACATCCTAGCAATTTAAATGGAATGTAAATAAGAATAGAATGCCCTCAAGGACGATTTAGAGGCCTTTGCATATACGATTTGCCGACCTTATTGAGTCTTTCAATGTAGACTTAAAGTGGGGTCATGTTACTATATCAAAACATCGCAAGACTTCTTACCTGTCTCATTGAAAGTATTCTATTCTTCTAGGAAAACAAGTTGGCTACAAGGTGGGATGTCATTACTGGGGTAGTTTACTCTTTTCAGGTTTAGGGGTTGACTGTTTTGGTTGCAAATTAAACCAATGATCCAGTTTGCGAGAAAAGCGACACAGAAGTTTGACCAGGTTTCAAGTGACTCAATTAGCAAGTGAATTATCAAGCTGAAAAATGGTTTTTCTCACGACATTAGTTAAAAGGAGATGTCTTTTTCATGTTTATTGAATAATCAAAGACAGTACAGGCGTATGTTGTAAATGGTAGTATGGTATTTTATAAGATATTTAATAAGAATAAGTTTAACCACAGAATCCTCATGTAGGATCTGAAATCAAATTTCAATATTTTTAAAGAGATTTTTAAGAAAATCCCATGCAATTTTAAGTTATGCTTGATAGTTGAACTTGGCAAGAAAATAAGTGTTCTCCTAATGTAGGCCTATTTTACTTCATAAGATGGGGTGATCAGTGTTATGGCACACACTTTGTACGTTACGTTTGGGAAGCCCTCTAATATTGCCTTAAATTTTCCTGAGGCTTTGAAACGAAAAGAAATTTTTCCGTTATTACAGCTTGTTCTATCCACTCTAATCTTACGATTGCCGTTAATTTATTTGTTTGTACGATATGACCCTTCAATTCCTAATCTTGTCACTTTCTGATAGCGATTTTCAATGCCGAGTAATATGTTGTCAATAGTAAGAAGACTCAGGATATATCGGATTTCAGTTCACGTATTATGGACGATATTTTGAATTCCTTGACTATGATAGGGGCAGTAACTTCTTAGTTACTCATCCTCATTCAGAACTGCACAATCAGATAGCGATTTATTCTGGGCACTGGACTCGTGTTGCTGTGTAATATGATCTGTCATCTGTTGATTTCTGCAATGAAACCGTCCTAGTCACGTAATGACTTTATTTTATTAGTAAAAGCCAACAAATTATGACGTCACTTATAAGCACATGCTTTATAGCCAGACTGCACATTATTGCGATTTCCCTGACCTACGGTGGCATTAAAATACTAGGATTTGAACATTAAAAACTCTCGAGATGCAGTAAGAAACTCAGAACACTATTCAATTACATCTCAGAGGTATTTCTGGTATGTGGAATGTCATTATCTGCGAGCATTCATCGACCCACAAACTGATGACAATGATCTTCTTGTGTCATGTCATTGGCAGCGTGCGGTCTGCTGACGTACAGAAATGAATATAGTGGTAATACTGCCAATACCAGAAAAGTCTTGCGTATTTTCACAGAAAAACGAAGTCCCTATCACTCGGTGTTATTGCAGCAGACACTGGGATTTAGTACAGACATTTATTTACTGGTGTGTTCCATGTAAAATCCAGGAACAGAAGTCTGCGTGTACAATCAAGACGAACTTTAGGATGTCTTAAAATGAGGCCCTTTCAACGGTTACTGTGCTTAGCACTGGTTTGGAGTGTGCAGATTTCCCCCTGGTGGTTCAAGGTTTCAGGCTGATCCCGAACCATATTTTTTTAGTCTTCTAGCTGTTACCTTTCATCCTTGCATTGTGGCACCGGGGGTCTTCATCACGAGCTCTACATGCCCTTTCCTTAGAATATATGCCAACCATGCAAATAAGTACTCTTGAAGATGGCCATGAACTGTTAGCTTAATGTGGCATCTTAGTCTGAAAGCATTATCCATGATGATCTTTTTGTACTTAACTCCAAGGGTGATGTGAAGGTAAACGTCTTTGAAAGAAACTATCTTTCTTATGTAAGCTTTCCTAATTTGTCATGTCAAAAGACTTGAGTAGATGGTGGGGTTGTTTGGATGTCAGGTGATAACAATATTAAGTTTACTCTCTTTTTTTAACAAACTATTAAGATCATCCAGCCATTGAGATATTTGCTACCCAATTTGTCTCTAAAATATCTTAGAACCCCTTCTATGTAGATTGCTTTTGACATTATTACCTGCAATGTTGACCAGCCACTATTGTGTTGATGTACTTCTGTTACTGTGCCAGGAATACTTTGTTAACTAGTAGAGCTTATTGTTAGGCATATCTATTAAGACATACAGTGAAAAGTTCGAAATCCAGATGGTGCCATGCTATAATGCTACAATTCCAGATAATCTAGAAATCTTTAAAGTGAAAATCAAGTAAATTTGATAACTTATATGCATATGTTATAGAAAATGACAAAAAGTAATAAAGGTACTTAAAATAACATATTTTACTCAGCTGACCATTTAATAAAGTTGTAAAAGTTTCCTGTTTGGTCATGAAAACACACTTGTGAACTAAAGTACCGTAGTGGATAGTGGGGTGTACTAGTAACAAGCTCCACCATTTGCTAATTTTACACTTGATCATGTAGTATGAAGTCTCTGTTCTAGTTTATAAATTATGTCACTTAGTCTGCAGTTTGAAATATAGTATTGTCGTCAATAATTCGTACTAGAATATTTGGTGCCATTCAAAAACTGTTCAGACCAGTAGACATTTTGATTTTAGAGTATTTAGTCACTGTTATCCAAACTCTTTAAAAAAGGCAATTTCACAACTCCTTAAGGAGAATTTTTGCCTGCACACCCCCCCCCCCTCTCTCTTTTTCGTATATGTCTAAATCTGGTGGAAGGTCCAATTGGATTAAAGCATCATACTACTTAGTATACAAAAAGTAGTCAAAATTCAAAACATGAGGTGATGAGGTCTGCAGTTAATAGCTTATTGCAAATGTTGTCAGTGTGCAGTGTGACACACAAAACCATAAATGTTTCTCCAATTTTAAACCAGTTCTGGTTTTTAGATTCCGAATCATGAACCTGCCTGGTAATGTCAAGAAAAAAAATTTATGAAAGTCAGACTATACACATCTATATTGCCAGTCATGAAACACTACAGTTTGTAAATACTTCAGAATTTGGGATATATTCATTATATATGCATAGAGTTCCATGGAAGTTTTGGTTCATTATAGTTATATGAGGGGAAAATTAGTATATACAAAGAGAATTTTGCAGCTAAGCCATTCAAAAGGAGGAACCTGTACAACACTCCTGCATAGGTAACTTGAACTGTTTTTCTTGCTAGCAAGTCTTCCTTGGTAGTAGTTTATCTTGGGGCTTTCCAGTTTTGTTTTGCCCTTTTTGTGTCACTTGTCAGAGCTGCATGTGCTGGCCTGTAACCCCAAGTTACATAAGGTATTATAAAAGATTTATGGTAAATAACGTAGGCAATGGATACTAAGTGTAAATTTTCTACAATTGCTTTTTTACAAAAGCATGTTACAAACTTTAAATTTTCGTAGACATTGATATATCATAGAGTCAAGGGTTGTGTTAATGGATCACGAATCGTGATTGGTGATGGGGTTGTGGTTTTTTTTGTGAAGTGCGATCAGAAATTTTGTTTACCTGACATAAGTGTGATTGAAAATTGTGCCAAGTCAAGGCAAAATAAAATTGAAATACTAATTTCAACTTTTTGCCTGTGGGAGGCCAGAAGATATTTCAACTTTGAATTTTTTCATGATTATATATTCTCCCCCTAATTTGACTTCTTGAATGGGAAAGCTTGGTATATATCTATGGTAAAAGTCTCCAGAACTATATGCACTTTATGTGCATTTAATCATGGGATTACTGTTGTGCAAATGTACGTGGTAATAGGCACACATGTGACAAATTTGGAAGCATGCAAAGACTTTTTGTACACACTGTGTTGCAAGCAAAATGTGAGAATAGTCAAAAATAGTATAAACCTTGTAGTGTAATGTAGGAAAGTCCCATGACAATTGCTAGACATTATCAATACGCATCATTGGTCAAAAGGAGCTGTGTGGGTTGTTATTTTGTCTGTCTGTTTTTCTATGGCAAACAGTGCTGTCTCTTTCAATTCACTCTTCCTTGGCAGTACTTGCTCTGATTGAGTTACTTTTATTTCTATATAATACCTGTATATAATTGTGAAGTCAAAATCTCCATGTGCTTAATTAAGCTTATTTAGACTTTTGGCAAATTTCTCGCTCAGAACATTTACCAAAAGTACACTGGCATAAAATCCAGATATATTTGCCCCAAAATATTACACACTTGAACCAAGCTCCCTGCTGGCAGACAAAAGTAGTGTTAAAAATTCACTCCCTATATTAATACTAGAGCAATGAGGGTGCTCAAATTGCTTATCATGTTAATGCCAGTCAACAGCACAAAATCCTATGTATAAACCCCAACCTATAGCCTGTCAAAATTTAAATGTACAAAATAATGCCTGAAGGGCATATGTGCATAGGCCTTCCAAGAAGTACTGTATGGTATTCATCAAATAATCATTGCCATCTTTGCTGAAAGCTTTTCACTCCATGTAATAAAAGGCAAGGGGCACAGTTGACACAACACATCATATTAGAACACAGAGTAATCTCATTATATACATGGGAGAATGCTGGTTACTTGATAAGTGGTTATATGTTGATACTGATGAAAAAGTTATAAAATTAATACAATATTTGAACATTCATGCAAAGTCTGCTCACTCGGTGTTACAAAACAATCACAGTCTGTGAGCCAGGGTAGTGAAACCATAGTCATGTATTTTTTCAAGACAAAACCAAATAAAATTGCTTGAATACCTAATAACGTCTAGTGAAGACTGGGAAATTTCAGGATATTAGCAGGAAGTAGGAAAATGTTATAAAATACATTTGTAACTGCTAATTGTAAAGGAGTCGGCTGAGAATAAGAATTGAGTCATCTTACTTTACCTCTACACTCCTATTTTCTCTCACATTTCTGTACAACATTGCTAACGGCCAGTTTGGAACAGAACAGAACGACAGATTTCTCTTTTCATGCTTAGATAATAGCAGGGTCATATTAACAGGGAGTACAAGTTATCCATGAGAGGCAGGCCTACTTGGTGGTTGAGGGTGCCTCATGGCTTGCTTCTTTGCCCAGTAGCCTAAATTGAGGGATGTTTCCCATGGACTTCCCAGCTGCCCTTTGTTTGTTACTTAGCCTGTTTAGTGGCTTTACTGTTTATTTTGGGTAGTTTGAAAATTTGGCCCACTGCTCATCACGGATCTTTGGTTGAGAACATGCAAGGGATTCCACCCAACTCCAACATTTTCCATTGACTATCTGAGTAAAGTATAAAAGTAAAGGTGTCAATACTTAATGGCCATTCAAAATTGCACTGTCTAGACACTTTCAATCATTTCAGGGACCAAGCCTCGTGACTGCAATTCTGCAAAGGGGAACAAAAGGAAGTTGTAACCTTGTTTCTTATTGGTTGTCCCCAAAGTCAAAACAAGCTTGTGTTGGAAGAGGTTATTGTTAAACATTTCCTCCCATCAGTCAATGACAGTAGCACCAGCTGAGCTGCAATGAAGTAGAGGGGTACTATGTTTGCAGAGAACACAAATATCTTCAAAGCATCAGTTATCAGGTGGAGAGTCATAGTGGTTGGTTTCCTCTTTATATGAAGTCACTGGAAATGTAAATCATTACAATTTGTTGCTTACATGCCCTCAATTCATAACTTGGAAGGGGGTGGTTTCTTTGTTTAATGTTCTTAAATCTAACTTGCAGTTAGTAGATAGTAGACGTGTGATTGAAAAAAGTAATTAACAGTTTCAGGGTTTGTTGTTTAGCAAGCAGTAGATAAAAAATCAAGACAGCACACCTTTAAAGAAGGCAGTGTATGCTGGAATGTGTACCTCATGGTTTAGCTGAGTTCCCTTACAGGCAACCAAAAGATGAGGTTTGTATTTTTATGATAGTATTTATAGGAGTAAGAGATCTACCACTTACATTTGTCAAGTGTGTAGTGGACAATCTGTGTAGGAATTGTATAGATGACAATCATTTTTAAGACTTCTATTTAACTGTGTGAAATAGATTATTTTAAAGCAATTTTATAAATGGATAACAGGGCGCCCATTGCTAACTTTGAACACAGATGTATAATATTTGTACATCTTGTCTCGTATTGACATTAAATTTGAACGAACACTTAGTGATGGTTTACAGTAAATGCGGTTGAAAATAATTGCATTTGATTCAAATTACCAAGAACAGTGTAATTTGCAGTTCCTATCGTAATAGCTTGAAACAAAGGAGTGAGAATTAAGAACAGTAATTGTTGTGAAAGTGAAAAACGATTGCTGGTGGTCAGACCAGAAAACCTCATTTCAATCTGGCTACCGGATGAGATTAAATAAAAATGGTTTTTCGTAGGATAGCATGACTTTGCTGCAAACGCATTGTTATCACGTGTAGGTGTTTCTAACGTCATTACTAAGCTACGGTCAAGTTAACGTTGGCAGGCGGTCTAAACAGAAGGCAAATTTGTTAACAGAGATGTCTCTAAGGTTCGGGCGAGAATCTTGTTTGTTTATGGTCGCAAAATCCCAAAAGAACGGATACTTCCTAGCAGCGAACATCAGAAAATTGCGCTTGTCGTAATTGCGAATCCCAGTGCTTGGACGTCTGATAGAGAATCGACTCAAAACAGAATTTCACATTGAATTAGGATATTTGAATTTGGGGTTTTAAATTGTAGTATCAAAAAAATTATTGCACAGTGGATTTTTTTGCGATTAGTTATGTACTCTGTGTAAGTCGCACCTCCCCCTCCCACCTCCCCCGCGAATACGTTCAACTAACTCAGATTATATTTGAGTTAAATCGAGTGTCTTAGCTTGGGTGCGCTAGATACTTAGTGAGCCACTACTTCCGATAATGTTTTTTGCACTTTGTTGTGAAGTGGAAGGAAATCTTTAGTGAAAGTTAGACGTTAGGAAAAGTTTTATTAATTCCTTTTGCCATTTTATTGAAAGAGCGGCGGCGCAGTGCACTGAGTCGCTGCAAAATCTTTTGAGTTCTGTAAATCAGACAATAATGATTCTTAAACCATTTGGGAACTTCAGCCGGGCTTGGTAACTCCGCCTTATTCTGACCTTAGGCTGTCAAATGATCTTCCATATGTCAGGCGTAGGGATTAGGTTCTTTGGGCCCAATTATGTGCAAATACAGAACATAGCTCTGCCGGTTGCCTTGAAGAAGCTGCTTCACTGAGAATCTTCAGATGGGTTTTGCAAAATATGGCCGTTATACAAGGTCGGTACGCGTTACAATACAGAGTTTTGTGAGTGATGCTTCTCCTGGCTTGTCCATAATGTGGATGTTTGCCCATACAACATTTTGCTAAGACACGTTAAGGCTTCGTGAGGGCTATTGAGCGCGAATAGTGAATTATTTACTCGCTTGATCTAGGTAACGGTGATAGTTACTTACCGAGACTCTACCTCAGGAACTGCACAGTACATCTTGGATCCGCGGTGGCAGATTGGTTAGGGCTTTGGACCAATAACCCAAATGGCCGTGGATTCGAATCCCACAGTGCTACGCCCTTGGAAGAGTACCTCATTCTACATATCCCTATGAACACCTGCTACCTGTTAGGTTGAGTCCAGTGTCAGTATATGTATTGGGAACATACCACCCCGTTCTCTGTAATTTCAACAGAACCTCATTAGGCAGCATAAACTTTCTCATCTGCCGCGGTTAGAAGGCAGGTTTGAGCTTTGGAAGATTTGCAAAATGATCGGGGTTGACTTTGCAGGCCTAAGCAGAGAGAGACTTTATTTCTAACAAATGAAGGGTATTGCATAACCTCTCACGAAGATGACCCAATAGTAACGCTCAGTCACAACACTTATTACGCTGTCTGAAACCCGTAGGTTTTTCCCATGAGGAAGTCCTTGATACGACAGCCGGTACAGGAATTGGGAGATTGGTTTCAGCATTGAGCAAATAAATCATCCGAAAGGCGAACTTTGCTGTCCAACTTAGTTAAAAGTTGGTATGGTTGTTGAATACAGACGGTGCAGTATTTGATCAACCTGATTTGTTTCGGACATTTATTTAGTTTTTTGACTGTCATGAAGCCTCCAATGCTTTATTTACGAATGTTGCCTAAGGAATAGTAAGTGCTACCCAAATTAAATACAGTTCACAGAGTCTTTAGGAAGTTCAAGCAATTGATTGTGTTAGCTACGACTTTCTATGCACCGGATCTAAGCTTAACGTAAAATGGATTACATGTTAAACAATTTCTTATAATTGGAGATTGGCCGGACCAAATGCTGAGCTTTCGGAAAATTCTTGCATCAGATCTTTGCAACAGCTCAATTTGTTTATACAGTCTACAGAATATACTGTAACCTCGATACTGTTTTGAACTCTCCCGAGATAGTAAATAGTGTAGCCATTCTTTTCAATATGATTTGCCGTCGGCTGTTCCACAGTTTAGTAGGCTGTATTTTTTTTTTCTCATGGAAACAATGCAATATAAGGGAGGCTCTATGTCATATCCTCTTATCCCCTCCTCACCTTCATCCGGACTGAAGATGATCGCTACATAGTAAACGAGAAGAAACAGGTATCTTTTCGCTTCCATTCATGCGATCTTGTTTATTGGGTTTCCACTGACTCACATCTAATACCACTTTACTTCGGCTCCATCTCTATCGCCTATCTTACTAGAGTTCATATAGGAGGTGCACCGGAAGACTGCTTATCAGGGGGCTAAACTGAGAGATTGGTGTACCGGAAGGCAGATTTATATTTTAAATCAGTTTACCATACGAATTTACATACAACTCTTGAAAACAGAGACTCCAGTAAACTGTTGAGGGACACAGAGGGCGTTAGATCGACAATCCAGATCCAGGTTATAATCTTAATGAACTACGCTTTGTGCAGTCGTTAGGTATTGATTTATGCCAGATATGCCCAACAGTTTAATCACTTCCGGCTTCGACTACACACAGATCCATCCATCCATCCATCCATCCATCCATCCATCCATCCATCCATCCATCCATCCATCCATCCATCCATCCATCC
>JAAAKM020004966.1:0-11354 GCA_010016025.2 Alatinidae sp. Z8VKAUB7J3 | reverse complement strand
ATTATTAACAAAACGTGACAGAGTTATTAAAACAGTTTAATAAATGGAAATAATAAGAAACCCAACAGTTTTCCTTCAAATAGCTTTTTGTTCGTACAAATGATTTTAATACTGGACTTTAGAGTGGGTAGTACTTTATTTCCATTTTTAGTTTAGTTTCTTATTTTGACTCAAACGACACGAAAATGTATCCTCAAGATTTCTGCCGATAAAAAGGCCAAATTTGAATTTTCCAGGCAATTTCTCTCTAAAAAAGGCCAAAATCGAGAAATTTGGCCTGAAAAAGGCCAATAGGGCAACCCTGGCTTTGGATAAGAAAATCCTGGGTGGAAATTTTTTGAAAAAATAATTAGCGGGGGGGGGGAAGGGCGTCTATTAGGCACACGAGAGTATTCCCAGATGACGAAGATTACAGGAAGATGATAAGTTCCTCTCAGCCACCATGGCCAGCTTTAACACGTGCTTATCATCTGCCAATCGCTTCCTTTTCTTAAATGTTAGTTTTGCTCATGTCGAATATGCCAAACAACTCTGATTTTTATCACAATTTCACAGAACACTTGCCAACTGGAAACAGTTTCCCAAGTCAAATACAACTTAGCCATCTGCAGTTTTTACAGACTTGTAAGTCTTAACATTTAGACTACTTAATCGAAATCTAGCCTGCGACTTAATAGTTAGTTTTTCATGGCTAAATCATGTACTGAATTGGCGCGACTTAATATTTCTAACTATTTTACTTTGATGGCTACAAGTGCCATGCTTTATTTAAGACGTCCAAATATTTATCTGTCTCAGCTACGATATATTGCTTTAAAGCAACGAATATAAGACTGCTTCATGCCATGCTCTAACAATGCAAAGCAGAAATGAGATAAAGCACAACAGATGGCCCAGGAAAGTGATCGACTTTTAGGTTGAGGGTAGAAACCCACGCGGTCGCCCTAAGAAGCGCTGGATGGTCTGTATCCAGGAAGATAGGTGTGCAATGGGACTCAGGCCTGCCCTAGCCCAAGATAGAGACAAGTGGAAGCAGGCTATTCGACCTCACCCAGAGAAGGGAACCAGAAGGAGTGCCTGTCCCACCCCTACTGTAGGGAACCCAGGACGTTAAACAGAAGATGATGATGATGATGATGAATTGGCAATGCGAATATCACAAACTTCTTCCAAAGTTATCAAAATAGCAGACCACAATAACAAATTTTACACATGACCTTCTGTATGACCTAAAACCTAGTATAGAACTCAGAATTCTACAATGCTTGTTTATAGCACAAAGCATATGAATTAATCGAAGCAGTGAAAATAAGTGTTGCTTCAAAGATTTTTGTATCTGACCTTTCTCAAAGGAAAGCCGTCAGAATAAGATTGAAAATGAAAGACAGAACTTTATATAAAAGCCAATCGGGTTTAAGGCCCACAATTGACACTGCTTTTAAATATATCAAGTGATTTCGACAAATTTATTTCTGGAAACAAAATACAAGTAAACGAAAACAGACCTATAAATCCAGCAAGTGTCAGGTTACATTGTGTAAATAGAATCTTTGGTATTCCTTATTCTCACGCCTGATAATTAAATGCTTAAGTTACATTCAAAATTTAACACTGGCATGGAGTATCCATGCCAGTGTCTAAATTGTCATATATGCACAAATTAAACTGGTCAGCCCATAGAATTTTACCCCTGATGCCCTGTGCTTATGCCTCACAAAACTAATGTATACTCATGGCAAATGTGACCAAAAGAAGTAAAAGATCAGCGAAAAATAAAACTGCAAATCTGTACCATTATATCAGACTTCATCCATATATTTCTTCCTATACTCAACTTCAACCAACAGCAAAATTACTTTTATATACAATGTCAACATATTAACAGAGAGGAGGATTGATTCTTTACTCCAAATATAACAATGCCACCATCAGTGGCTACCACTAACAAACGAAATTCCTTCACATTACCAATAATATAAAGATCTGACATAGGGTATTACACCTGATATACAATTTTAAGAAACTATTTCTAAACCATGGCAAAGCTCTGCACAGTTGGAGAGATGCCACACGTTCCCTAGTGTGGGAATTGAGCAGCAAGGTGGTAATAAGATATCAATCATCAATCTGTTATCTATCACTGGAAAGCAGTTCATTATTTTTCTACACAATGTTTTCGCTATTGAATGCAATATTCTTGTTTTGTACAACAAACAAACTATTTCACTATTCTTGTACATCTAATATCAATTTCTATGATTGTGCAAAACCAAAAAGACCTGTTGGATACTCTATTAAAACGTGTTTTGGTTTTGTGGAGCTCGTGATCTTTTAACATGCGAAAGGCAATCAAAAACAAAAACTAGTCAAAGGAAGAAATACTATAAAAAGTTTCTGATGGTAATTGCTTAAATTATGCCTTGATCTATATATACACTGTTGGTCATTTTACGATTTTGTGGTTAAAGATTAAAAAGCAAGTCAAGAAAATGTAAACTTGTGGCACTTTGCTGAACATGGCAAAAGATTGAAAATTGGTCCCTGGATCATTTTAACATGGCAAGGTGGTCACCATGACCTCCAAAACACCTGAACAGATTATACCTTGGTTAATGATCAAGTTTAGAAACCCCAACAACATTGTAGCATGTTACCGGAGGATTTCGGAAAGTAAACAAATATTTAAAAAATGCAGTGGCAAATGCGATATGGTGTCCCCACCAAACATTTCACCCAGAAAAGGCAAATTGTCACTGGTAAGGCTATGTTAAAAGCACACAAAGAGAATAAAACACATCTACTAATTGAAAAGTAAGATGGAATTGGATACTTTGACAGGACAATAAATTCAGACTACTTTTAGTGACTGTGTACAGGGAAATTCATAAGTCACAGGCTTGTCATATTTGAAGACTAACAGATGTATCTGTGTAGTGATCAATGATTAACAACTAAATCATAAGACTGGGAATGGGTGTGTATAAATTGGAGTATACTTTGTAGCATCATTACCTACTTTTGAGATTCATATATTTCTGACTTTTTCAATTAACATTAAATTTTGTACTTGGATGCTTTTAAATTTCAGACAAAAGTATAATTGTAAATTGAAACCTATACTTTACTGGCCTGGCTGCACAAAGCACTTGCTACTTGCTACTACGGATGATAGCTCTTACATAACCTTTCCAAAATCAGGGTCCTTGGGGGCTGTGAAATAGCAATGAGAGTCAATATCTTGTATTTGTTAAGGCGCATATGTAGTGATATCAGCAAGTGCCACATGTTAGAAACTTTTAATCAAGAAACAGAAACAAAAGAGTTTTAGAAATTTAAATTCGTTTCCCAACACTTTAATATACAAGCTTTCATTTTTACAATTTTATATCTGGTTGGCAGTTTACGGGTTTTGTAGGGTTCCTGTACTATCAATATCCTTATAATCCTATTCATTTCCATCTGTTTCACTTCTGTTATATAATGTATCAACTAAAAATTAATTATATAAATTCATTTTAGTCATTTTCACTTTCATTCTAAAAATAAATTACTACCTGAAGTTTAAATTGTGCCAGGCAAAATGACTATTACTTCAAGATGCTTGATATATAAAAGGTTGGGAACCACTGCTCTAGAACATTATCTTTCCCATGCTTTGGGGGGTCAGTTAGGCAAGCTATTGTATGTCACTCGCAAATTCCATTTCAGAAGTTTGAGACTGCAAATCTCAACCTCTGAGACAAAGTCATCACATGTATTACAAGAGTGTGCTGCAAACACAAACAAACGTCTTTGTTGGGGTCTGCAAGTGAGAGAGCAAAACATTATGCAGACTTTTACACATGATACTTGCACATATCTTTGTTTTACAACAATTCTTTGTTGATCCCACTGTCCCAGCACATAAAAGAATGGCACCTCTAAAGTATGAAGAGCTTGAAGGCCAACACATATTGATCATCAACTTTGCTGCAGTTAGATGAGCTTTCCTTTGTTTAATGACTCGATTTATATAACCTATGCATGCACTTTGCACAATTCCTATGAATTCTGGACTGCAATTTTGCCCTCTGACTTGCAAACTCTAACAGAGGAGTTTCTTTAAGTATACAATACAGGCTAATGTATTACTAGAACTACTACCAAACTCTTTCTGATCTAGGTATTAGCTTTCCAAAACCATACCATCTTTGTAACAAATCCTACAAAGTTTCCAAATACTGAAGTGGCATATTTGTAGAACACCAATACACAATGTATATCAATTCTGTACACTAAAGATGAATGCCAATTTTGAATTGACATATGACTGGTGGGTGACCAGTAACATACAACAGTAAACCCATCTTTTTTCTGACATTAATATATATGACACTTAGTGCTACTAGCATATATAAGCTCAGGTTATTTGCTATTGTACAATCTTTACCACTTGCGGTAATCAAGAAGTAAATCCATGGGTAGTATACATGTTGATTATCATCATCATAAACACCATCCGGTGCTAACTTGTATGATGCAAATGATAAAACTCTTTAGTGAAATGCATATTCCATAGATACACGCATGCATGTATGAATAGTATAAAAAAGGGAAATTTGACTAAGGGCCCACAAAACACTTGGGATTTCATACCATCATCTGTTCAGATGACGAAACAAAATAATGAAAGTTCTTTTTTAGCCCAAAGTCAAATTTTGTGTCTTCATGTCAACTTTACCTTATGCCAACTTTTAGCCTATTTCAAGTTCTATTTATATAGGTGCATATATTACATAAATTAATTAACTTTCTGAAGTGCACTTTGTAAACAATGGACATATTTGTGGTCAATACTCACTTTCCTTTCCTACTACATCTATTAGAATGTGTATACATGTCTACTGCTATTTAAAGTCACCATATCTTCCAAGATTAGCACTTCATAATTGCTGGAAAATGAGAAATCATCACACTTAAAATACCAATAGTCTAGTGCAGCAAAAAAGTGATACAGTACTGAAATATTTAGGAAATGAGTTATATGTATATTATACACTACCACCCTTGCAATACCTTTATCAGGATCAAAAAGTCTTCTATTGGTATGCTTCCTCTCCCTTTTTTAGTTCACCGCATGGTGATTCTTGTTTGCAAGAAACTACATTATAACAGTCAGAAGATATGGAAATCATTCTTTGTAATAACTACAATATTAATTATTATTTAATACACCCAAAACAAATTAAGACTGAATCCTACTCGTGCGCACTGCGCTAGGCTTTATACCTGCAATGCTGTAAAGAGGTTCGCTATTAAAAGGATAAAAATGCCACCAGTCTGTTCTTGTTTAACATAATTCACCACCAATTTATAAACATCAAAAGTCAAAGATAAAGCTGTGTTCCCTGGCTTTAAGCTAGCTTGTCTCAAACTTATGGCCACCCTGTATTTCCCACTTTAACACGTGCAACCACAACAACCTGACTATTATTTGGAAATGACACCCTGCGTGTAAGTACATATATTAAAAGCTTACCCGGCAAAATGACAATGCCAATTTACGATATAGGGTTTAATTCTATCATACGACATTGCAAAGCAAAATATCGCAACATGCTTCTGGAAGGCACCTGAATTTAATACAAGTAAAGAGGCTGACAGACGTCATTAGTTTGAATGAACATCGTGGAGCAAAATCTGATATGTCGGCTGGTGTCACGTATTGGAATGCCGCAACAAAAGTCATTTTAAAGACCCAGTAGAAGTGCGCAATGACATCGTGTCCCAGCAATGTGCAATTCGGTTTTTACTTATGTATATCGCTTCAGCATGACATATGAACCCCGTATTTTCTCGATGACGAGAGCACTTTATGCTTGACGCCGCATGTCTTAAATAATATAAATCCTCCAACTGGCTTAAAATAACTGTTGCATGGTAATGCCAGTAACGATTATGATTGTTGTTAGTGAAGATCTTAACAACACTACACCCGGCAAAAATCTCTCCGAAGCGTACGGTTTAACAAAACAACAAACCTGTGAGCAAGTGTCATCACTTTCCTGCATTGAAAAGGCTTCCCAGCTAAGTGCCTGGGGATTCAACGGTTTTCTCATCTGGTCATCTGAGCCGAAAACGGATCCGTCGCCGTGATAACTCCAGTTAACGATACATGAATACTTGAAAACCAGTTGAAGGTAGTAGGCTAACGATCCGAGTAAATAGCCATCGATAAATTTTTATATTTCTTCCAGTGTGATCAGTTTCTGACACCTCGATAATCCCCAACATATAACCAGGAATACTGAATTGGGTTACTGTTCACAGCTTTGTCATTTTGAGTAATTTTCACTTGACCTGATACAGCCTTTGATATAATCAACAACGGGTTACCCCATCAAAATCTCTTAGTAATCGATGCTTCAATACAATATTACAATACAACTGCTATCCTTCTGACTGGGGTGGTGTTACCCACCCAAACCTTTCATGAGTTTTCACTAACTTTTTAAACGTCGATTCCGCTTCTTTACGCGAGAAGTGCTCGTTACTTTTTTTATTCATTCTTCCCCTTCCTTTGACGACTGATGCTGCAAATTGCATGATGATAGCTTCGACAGAATATGCACTACTCCATCCCCTTGGTGTTAAAAGCTCCATGCAAATAGCACCCCCATCCAACACAAATCCTCCCTCGATTCTTGGATACACAACGCGCATAAATGGTGGTAGGAAAGGAAAGTTATCCGGGAATGTTATATTCAGTAAAATATAAGTTATACCAGTCTCGGACATGTCTCTAGAAAGTTCACTATCTGGGTCTACTTTAAATAATTTGACGTTCCAATCGTAGAGACTATCATCAACCAGTTCCACACTGAAAAGGTTTCTATCAACACGAGTTGTCACTTCACGATATTCTTTCATCAGACGTTTTGTTCTTACTTCGGGTTTCATGTTCGGCACACTATGGTTTTGTTTTGAATCTTCTACAACCGCACCTCCAGTCGATTGTGATTTCTCCGTTTTTATTTCGCCGTTGGAAGCCTTTTTCCCCTTACAACTTCCTTCAGATTTTCTGCATTTCGGCACATTTCCTACTCGGTTGGCCTGAGAAGCTTTGTGGGCACAACAACTCGATGAGCCTCCATCGTTCGAATCCCTACGTTGTATCCCATTTGCCGTACGAACAGTGTTTCCACTTTCGAAATCCTTACAATCACACTTATCGTATGTACTTTGGCAGATATTACACTCTTTTATACTATCAGCTCCATTTTCAACTCTGCTGCCATCTCCATGAGCGCAGGCTGAATTCGCTCCTGATGCTCCCGACACTGGACCGAAGGTTCTGCAATCATCGGTTCTCGATTTTGACTTTTTTAAGAACCTTCTTAGTACAGAAGCCATTAAGAATTTAGAATTTGTCTTCAGCATTGTAATTCATAACTAACATGGCGATAAGTGAGGACTAAAGGCAACCCACTTTAATTTTCTTTTCGTGGAACGCCGGCCATCCTGAATCGCATTTTCAATGGTACAATAGTAGACAACAGACAGAATACCAGATCCCTTTGGACACAGGGAACCAGAGTAGTCAATATTACCATATTAATTTTGTTTCCCTAGTTTCTTCTCACAGTGTCTGTTTTAATTCGTAGCGTACATCCGATAATTTTCAAACAAAACAATATGTATATATTTATCATGAGTAGAGCATTGCCAAAATAGCTTCTTTATTGCGCACTTATATATCTCTGGCACTGACGAAGGCTTAAAGCCGAAGCACAGTTAACAATTATAATTAATGAATTTCCCCTTATTCACTGAGTGGAGTAGAAAACATGACAAAATTAACTTGAAAATTTCTCGCCTTAATTTTTGGACTTGATGGCCCAATTGTTAAGGTTTGGGTTTTTAAACCAATGGGTCGTGTGTGCGAATCCCCTCAGCTCTCCACTCTGCTTAGTGAGAAAGGGAAGCTATTGCGGTAATGCTCCACTCGTGATAAATATATAATAATTGTGATGTGTCTGCTGAGTACTATATATATACGGATTTGAAATACTTCTAAGCAAATGGATAAAACTGTACGCAGAAATAAAAGGGAGAATCACATGGCTGTTCAAGATATGCGTAGGTAAGTTGCCACGTTATTGTTAACACATACTCAAACATTTATGATAAAGAAAACGAGTTTAAGATTCAAGCAAAGAAAAACTTATGAATATTGCGTTGAGTAATGGATTCATTTTGCTAAACGTTTTCGCCATACACCTATCACAGCAATCGTATGGAGTGAAATTATAAAGCTATTACGATGAATTTATAGGAAACGAGAAGATCCTAGAAAATATCGGTCACGAGAGCGACACGTCTATAATCATTCAGTCCTATGATTTTGGTTGGACCTGGAAGTAATAGGGCATATAAAACAAGTAACTTCACTACACCGTACGACACGAGAGACTGCAAGTTCTGTCTTGATAGTAACATCCTGCCACAGCACTTGCCAGCTATCAAACACCCTCTAAGAAAACAGCTATTAAATATAGCTAACGTCACATTTAAGTGAAGAATCTGGATCAAAATGGATAGGGTCGAAATAAGAAATAATCACATCAGACTCAACTTTATCTTTCAAACGGATTTTGATCCGATTAGCCTAGTGGCCTCTGAACAGAATAAAGTTTCTCGTTCATTAACATTTCTTATCATAGGAAGGTGGGGAGAAGTACATTACTCCTAACGCTGTAGTTTCTAAATACGGAATACTGACATGTCCGGTGGGACCCTGCATTAAAATCTAACAACTGTATTTGAAGAGCACACGGATAACATCACCATCAGTCGCTTTTCTGAAATCTCAGATGGCCAGTCAATCAGAGAGTGAATTTGTATTGATACCTGAGTGTTGACCAGACGGCCTAGGGGTGTAGCTTCTTCAGGTAGTAACACAAGAAAAAGCACACTACGTGTATTGATAAACAAAAGCATTATCCACAATTCTATGTACAACATATAATTGTATCGCCTCCTGAAAGTTTGTAGCTTTTGATTCAGAGCAATACCACTGGAAATTCATATTCGTCTTCTTAACGACTTCATTGTACGGAGAAGAACGTCGAAACGTGTCCGAATCTGAAAGATTGCACGTGAGGACAACTAATTGCTGTGTATCCGAAGGTCGACTACTCTACAATGGAGACTTGACGGATAACATGTCTTGCGATATAACGTCTCGAGGATCCTCTCTACCAGTCTTTTTTATTTGCGGAAGTAAGAAGATCTGGGGGATCTTTCCTCTTCTTGTACAACAGTCAAAAGATCCGTATCCGGACACATCCCCGACCGACAAATCCCCGACGGACACATTCCCGACGGACACTTTCCCGAACGGACATTTCCCCGACCCGACATATCCCCGAGTGGACATTTTAGTTGTTTCCAGGGTTTGTTAGGCACCTTGTATGAACTTGATTAGAATCCATACAGTCCATTCGGGGATTTGTCCGGTCGGGAAAATGTCCGGTCAGGGGTATGTCCGTTCGGGGAAGTGTCCGTCGGAAATGTGTCCATCGGGGATGTGTCCGTTGGGAATGTGTCCGGGAATCAACAATCCACTTCTCCACATTGTAATTTAATGTTGCAAAAAGCAAAGGGAAGTAAGAAGGGGACAGGTAATTACTTCCCTTTACTTTTTGCAACATTATATTACAATGTAGAGAAGTGAATTGTTTTCTTATTTGGTAGCTTCATATCAGCTACATTCAGCTTGCAAGGCTTAATCGAAGCTCTTTTTGTTCGCGCTAACTATCCATGCTTTGAAGCTGACACAAGCACATAAAGAAATCTTCTTTGTTGCAAATTCCTCACCTAATTAACTACCTGATGTTGTCCTGTAAAGCAATCAAAAGATCTTGAATACCTGTCCTCGTCTTGTACGGTAGAAAAAAGATCTTGACTATCCCTCCTCGTCTTGTAAAATAGTCGAAAAGATGACTACATGTCCTTTTTTGTAAAGCAGTCAATGGCCATTCTACAGATCTGTGGTGATATCAAAACAGAAGAAAAGTTGGAAAGCGGTAATAAGAAGGAGAGCATTTACATGTCTGGCATAACAACCAATTGAAATAATCTTACGCTGCTTTCAATGATATAAATACGGAAGTCCAATACAGACTGAACATTCATGTTTATTTGAGAATGTGTGCATTGCGACATTGTGCCTAGCTTCAACATATTCACATATGTATGTCCTTGGTTATTGACGTCTTCAGATAGCATAAAACAGTGGTTCTCTAACGTTTTACGCTCCACACCTCTAAATAACGTTTCATATGTCCACTCAACCCTTCAAGTAATAAGTATATTCACAATAAAGGCAAAACTGTCCGATTTGTATAATCAGTTTTATATTGATATATTAATGATGTTAAACATAGAAAAGAGACAAAGGTTTGTAAGTGAATGAACTCTGCGAAAACTTTATTTTTAGACAGATACATGAAATTTTCTGAAATCATTCAAAATGTTTATTTTCAAATGTTCACCAACTTAAATTCAATATCTTTTGTACCTCTTTCTTGCTTCAAAGTTACTCGAACGTGGTCACTTGTTGCTGGTACCAATCGACATTTCTACCTGCGTACCCAAATGACGTAGAGCTTTTTGTTGATTCGAAAAAGAGGCACTAGCTCCAGACTCCGAAAAGTATCTTGCAACCTCTGGGATGCAATTGTAGACCATCAAAGAATGTGTGCACCCCTTATTTAGGAACCCCTGGCTTAATATATTTATTGGTTACAATTTATTCAACCCATATCACTTAAAGTTCAAGTTTACAAAATATTGATAAGAAGCATTGTTTCATCACCACAAAGATTGAGGCTCACCTGATACCATGGTTGTTCAAATACATAGTACTCAGTTTTGCAGAAGAATTTTTTTCTAATAATTATACGGCAAGTGGTCCTTGACATTTATAATATTTTTTAATAATACAAGTGCTGTTAATTACTTTTGATGGAAGCCGAACTTTTTATGCCAAAAATTGTGATGTTTGCTAACTCCGCAACCTCTCACATTACACTATGTGCTTGCCAAGTTGTATATACTCTTGGGTGCCTAATAGACGGGGATAGGGGGTGGAATAAACGGGAGGTTGGAAAAATTCCAAAAACTTAATAAACGGGGGGGTTGGAATAGCCGGGGGTTGGAAAATGACCAAAAAGGAAGTCAAGAAGCAATGTTTGGAATCAACTGCAACTCCTTAATGTTGGTCTTCACACTTCTTTGAGTCTCGTAAAAGGCCACTGTCATCTTTTAATGTGTGATTTTCATATTTTAATGAAGACATTTTCTACTTTCCC
>JAAAKM020004964.1:0-11355 GCA_010016025.2 Alatinidae sp. Z8VKAUB7J3 | reverse complement strand
CAATGTTCGTGGCTAGTGGGGAAACCTGCCCAACAAGATGTTTGCTCAGATGTTTTTCTAGTTTCCCCCGGCCTTTACAGTTCTTGGCGTGCCTCCTTTTACTTGGTTGCGAGGTCTGCCAGGTTTTCAAAAATAGTCTTTGGTTTGTGTGAAGTGGCCACCAGATCTTTACGAAGGACGTACTGTTGTGGTCCTGCATCACGAAGATTAATCCTCCCTCGGCTCTTTCAAGGAAACACTCCCTGTTGCATCGGACTGTTTTTGTTTATCTTTCTTTAATGTTATGAATATGACGTCACAAAATGCCGGTCTTGCCACAGGAGGTGACGTAGTCTTCTTTCAACATAAATCGTCCGTTAATCGGGACATTCAGTGGACAGTTAAATAAGGAGTATTACGTAATTGTCCATTTATGTCGGGAAAATTTGTTGATCTCTGTCACACTGATGTGTTCTGGGAGCGTCGCTTACTTTAGCCATGCGGTCTCGCGCAGCCACAGAATAAAGGCATTATGACTTGGTCCAAATTAATTTACCGTTTATACGGCCCTGGGTCTAGCTTAACCTAAATAAATTCTAAATTCGAAGAAGGCTAAGGATATGATTTTATATGAGTACTGATGCTAATGTAATGCGTGCTAAAATGCAGTAAGTAAACAAAAGAAGATATCTGTCTAGAATTAGGGATTATTATCCTTTATTATGAGGAAAGGATAATGTTGTCTCAGTTCATGATAAGAGAGATTGGGGGCTTAAAAACAACTACAGACTCAATGTAGGCTCGTACAGAGGCTGCGTCACTATATCATAAAAGGGGGCTGAGAGATAATTTAAGGTTTAAGCCGGATTTCCACTAGGCGGAATTTTGCGAGCGACCTGGTTGCTGTTTACGTCATTATTCCGCTCGCAAAATGACAAACAGTTTCCACCAGACACGGCGGAAAACTCAAAGAAGACAAAATAGAGAGGATACAGTCACAGAACTGCTGAGACCTATTAAAATTACTCTGTTTTTGCTTGCTTTTTAAGAACGTTTCTTGCCTTCATACCATATGGAAATTGAGTTTTGTATTAAGATGAGAAATTGTTTTATTACATTTATTTTTTATTTTCCACCCTCTGGTCGTGTTCAGTAAGTAACATACGAAGCCCGTGTCGTTACGAAAACATTCAGTAAATTTGTTTTGGATTGCAGAATGTTGGCTTTAACGCGAAGGAATCCCATCTACAAATAAGAAAGGCAAGAAGCTGATAATCAGTTGGCAAAATGGTTAAAGTTGGATATATATAGAAGACAGTAGCCTTGCAGTAGCCTCGCGAAATTACAGATAAAGTAGGGTATTGAAAGGCAGAGAAGCTCCACAGACAGAGGAAAATTTAGCTCGAACCCCTTTAACTCAATGAAAGAAAACATGAGCAAGTTATAGAGACGTGAATTCCCTAGTTGTACTTGGCCTGCTGCCTCATCACTCTCGAGTCATTTGCAGTAACAGTTTGCATCCATTGTGTATAATTAGATTTTGTACCAGTTTTGTGCAACTCCGTCGCATGATCTGAATACATAACCCCTCCACTGTACAAAACATCCAAAATTTAATACCAGCAAGTTCTTCGGGGCAAGTAAGCCACTTATAAATAACTGTGTATTCACTGCATCTGATTTAATAGGAGAATCACGGTTATTAGATTTATTTGCCACAGAGCATCCAGAAATACTTCCAACTTTGTGACACGCACAGCTGCGATCGGCCATCTTCATCGAGTATTCCGCGTGCACAGTTTGAAAAATAGAAGTATCTTCAACTTTTCAGCGGAAAAAAAATTTCCGCGGGGCATGTCCCTGGAGTTGAAGTGCGCATGTGTAAAACTGCTTTGAAGCGGAAAAAATCAGGTCGCTCGCAAAATTCCGCCTATTGGAAAGTAGGCTTTAGAGAAGCTTTTGTATCTTTTGACAATAAAGATTTCACTCTGCTTTCCTTATGATTCAGTAAAATTCCGTTATTTTGTCGCTAAAGAAAATATTACCTGGCAAATATGACAAGGGGGTTAAGCACCCATGACTTCTATCTTGTGCCACCACTGTTAACCACCTTATGTTTGGGCTCTGCGAAATCGTTAGCTGCGGTCACAAACACCAGAGCAAAAGGCATCTTCCGCTTCGGAATCCGAGATATCAAATCTGTCTTGGTATTTCAGTTATCCCAGGGCTTGGGGTCAACATGCAAAATGACCCACACATTCCGTGAAGCGTTGTTTACTGTCCGCTAGCACGCTCAGCTGGAGTCAGACGTGTGTTATATGCTGCTAAACCCAAATTTAGAACGGCCTTGGTTACAAGGTGGCAACGACATGCTCAGCGCAGTAATTTCTACAGTATTTTTAAAATATTCCTACCGGTTTAGGGTTCTCACAAGAAAAAGGATTTTACCATTTAACTTAAAAGTTAAATATTTAATCTAACAAAACCTTTAGCCTATCTTGTCTGTTACTTCCTATTGTAGAGACATCCGTGAGGCGGCACTAAGAAAACACTGTATTATGAATGCTGTTGTGTCCTGAAGGCAAAACGAATGTTTTCGGTTTAGTCGCGTATAGCGCTCTTAAGTTAGAATTGCTTTAATTCGGTCTTTCAGTTGTTATATGTCTTAAATGTATAGTTTTTACTTATATTAGCACTTTAATGACAATGTTTGGTTTGTAAATATGGGTGGGAGAATAGGGATGGGTGGAATAATACAGGTGGGTGGAATAATAAGTGTGGGCGGAACAACAGTGGTAGAAGGGAAATTTCTTGATAAAAATTAAACCGACGGGTGGATCAAACGGGGTTTGCGGTTTATTTGCTCCAAATAAGTAAACGGAGAGTGCGGAATTTTTTCTCTCAAAATTTTCAACACATGCTTCCCTTATTTACAATATTATTTGCGAAACGCTTATGAGCGTTAGAGTAGAAATGTCAGTCAATTCCTTAGGGCGTAAGTAAACATTCGTTTAGTGCAGAAAGTCTTTTCAAAACGTTTTAAAACAATTATCACCCACAGAAACGTATCCAAGTTTCTACTTGTCATTCATCATGCTTTTTTACACTTCTCCAACTTTCATCATAAACACTCTGAAACGTACGCTGGTGGCCGAGGAGGAGTACGTCCTAATAACTGCTGTGGGTGAATTTTTTTTTTATAAATTCCAACCAGAAGAGGTGACTGCACTAAAACGTTTTAAGAAGAATTTTCTCCAAAATTATTAAGTTTCCCCAGTCCAATTATTCTGGACTCGATATTAGTCATTTTCTTAACCTTCTGAGTGACGGCATTACAAGGGTTCGAACATATTGACCACAAGGAATTTGGGGTCAACAAAAATTAGCTACCACAGTTTCACATACATTTGATTATTCACTGTTTTCCGTATGAGCCACAATTTATTATTTTTATCACTCTTGGTTTATGGCGTGCTCCTAGCATTTTCATATCCACAGAACTTGTCGTATTTAACCCGGTTTAAAAACACTGATGTGGGATAACCAAGTCAAAGTAAAATGACCAAACTACAGTTTTCTTTATGAAAATATTTATAATATCAAATCTCTGAGACTGACATTCGCTGCAATCTTTAAAAAGTTACAAGAACAAATTGGACTCATTTGCTAATCGCTAATAGGGGCTACACTTATATGTCCCCTAAGCGTACCTTACATTTCTGAAATTCAATAAAGATACTGCAGTAATTTTTCAAGTCCGAATGTGGTATTCTGATAGACAGAATTACTTCCGGTTAGCTACTTGTTTAGTATCTTGTTTCCATCGATGTTTAAAGTCTGCATACTTTTCCGATGAAAAGTATTATGTTCGACTCTCTTTCCCTTATCATAAATGTAAATGGACTGTTTGCCTTGAAAACTGGAAGAAATGAACGACCAAGAACCACAGCAGTTGCAGCAGATGCTTCTGTCCCTTTCTCATTCACGTTTATAACTGCCTTATGTATCACCTTCGTCAGCGAAATCTGCTCGTCTGTCATCTTCGTCAGTGAAGCACTTGGTGAAAACAAAGTGGAAAGTCCCATTTGTGAAAGAATACTTTCAAGCTCATATTTCCCCTCAACTTTAAATTTTGGAATCATTAACTTCATTTTCATTTCCCTCAAGTCCTTCAAACCCTCGTTCATTTGATCTAATGTGGGAATTTGTGACGATGATTCCAGAGCCGGAAGAAATAAAGTGAAGGAATACTTTCCACCGGCGTAAGGGAGATCCAACACTTGGATATCAGGTTCCTCCAAACGGTTATATAAAGCCTTTCCGGTCCTGGTCATAAACTGAACTTTCTTTGAAATCTGTTTTCCTTCCTCAATATAAGTAAACGTGTCTTTCCTTGTCATTTTTTTCTTAAATAGAGTAGCCCAGATTCCTTGAAAATAAATAGCATTGGTCAAAATCAATTTCGTATCTGACTGAACAGTTCCCGATGGCAGGAGATCCTTGATATTATTATTAGTAGCATTTTGCACCCACTCATTAATGATCTTTTCACTCTGTCTTGGCTCCTTATGAAACTTTAACTTCTTCAATTTAAGATTATAATGTTTCCTCATACGTTTATTGTATTCCTTGTTGACACCAGAGTCCTTCTCAATCCACAAACGATTGCCAAGCCGAAGGGTTACCCCAGTGCTGGAAGTAAATGCAGCTTGAAACAAACGTCCAAGGTGCTTATGAGGAAACCTTTTTACGTTAGTCACTAGTAATGTTTTCAAAAGCTCCTGTTTTGTTTTCCCGCTCGCTCCTGCTTCAAGCATCGCCAAACACTGATAAATGCTAAGAGGCGATAGAAATACATTCTCTTTGCAGTCCTGCCCTTGGCTCACATTTCCATACATCGACAATGAAAATGAGTTTAACGACTTTGTCAAGGCAGCAGTTTTATCAACGACCTGCTCCTCATCGTTTACTGAGTTGATTACATGCCCTGTACTGTGTAGAACAATCACAAGAAGAAATGTAAGTGGCACACAGACATTCTGTGCCGCCATGTTGTTTCGCTGAGTAGGATGGGATCAACAATTATCCTCGACGTGCTTACGAATGTTCTACGTCGCCGGAACGCAAGTCTGTTTTTAAATACAAAATAGGAAGCAAACAAATTCCGCTGTAATATTTGATCAGGCTGTCGACAGAGAAACAGGCTAGTAAAATATTGACCATGGCAACCAACGTGTAATTTGATAAGCAACCTATGACGTACTTACTTTCTTTGTCTTAGAGACAGCCACTGCATTTTAAAAATGGGGGTTCAATGTCGATCGGAACCTCAAGTCTGATAGTGTATGCAGAGAGGGGAGGGGAGATGGGAGGTATATGGGAGCCCCCAAATTCCCTAGGGGGCATGCTCCCTCTGATAACAGTTTAACCTCCATGCTAAGATACTGCCAAAAGACTTCCGAATTTACGTTTTATTACCAGTGAATGGCTGGCAATCTTGACCTGTTAAGGAACGTTCGCAATTGTGAGCAAATGGGTATAATTCAGGCCTGTCGTCAGCTGCTTCACTTTGGGGGAGGGCATCGGGCTCTTTTAGTGGGGGGGGAGGGGGGCAAAAAATTATGTTTTGAATCGTTGTGCGGTATGGCTTTAGCAAACTGTGAAGTTAGGAAGTCATCACCTCAGTTTGTTGAAATCAACTTGTGCTAAAGTTCTTACATCGACAAAAGATGCCTAAATTCTACCAAGTATTATTCAAATCAGTGGGCTGGAGCCTAAACATATGGACAGGCCGGAAAATCACGGAAACGTAAAGGCGTGCCCTTGCATTGGGTTGGACGTTTGGAATCTATGGTCTTTATTAAAGGAAGCAGATATCAGGGAAATATAAAAGTATAAAATTTGATAAAATGTAACTAAAAAGGCGCAGCTTAAATATAAAAAAGAATAGTAAAACACAATCGGCATTATATGGTAATCTCTCTTGTAACCTATGTACCTTTTATGTGGGGGAGACGAGGAGATACAAGACACCAAAGTATTGGAAAACAGTCTGTGGTCGCTAGTGGTCAAAATGTATGTGTGTGCAATCATGGGCGTAATCAAGGGTTCGAGTAGAACTGGGCGTGACCACTGGAGTTCTACAGAGCTAAATATTGTGCATGTTGTTTTGTGTTAAAAAAAATTTGTTAGTCCAACCTTAATTTCAAAATACTCACAAATTCAATACTTAAAAGTCATAAATAAATAAAAAAATTTGTCAAAAAGTCATTATATCCAGCCATATTGATTAGTAAAGTATACCATTCGTTTTGATATCCGCGATTTCCACAAGTCACTTCACAAAATGGTGGGGTCCGAAACTCTTTCGAGCTGTTCGAGCTATTCGAGTAAACTCCTTATAACAAATGGTTTTTCTTTATAACGTCTAAGACTATTCATACTGTCGCTGAACTCGATAACAAGGGAGGCAGAAACAAGTCCGTAGCCAGGGTTAGAAATTTTAGAGGCGCTATTCCGAACTTGTGTGTGGGGGAAGGGGGAAATGACGTTGTAACCGCTTAAGACAGGTCTATAGATGTTTTAATCTTAACAAACGAATTCGGAGGATCTAATGGTACAGGCCCCGTAGCTACTGGCCTAGGAGAAAAGGGTTTGGTAAGGGGCCTCTAACTTTCACCATAATTTTAAAATCTGCTTATATATAGTGTGTAAGTAAAAGATAAAGAACAAGTTCTAAAGAAAGAAAAAAATGATGCCCTGGTGCCAAAGGAATAGTTACCCGGCATAACAAGGTTTCTCAGTAAAAGAGAAACATGACCAAGCTGGCCGTACACCCTTCCACATATTTTTTAGGTCCACGTCTAGTCTAAGTTACTTTCCTTTCCTAAATAAACCACTTCTTAAGCACTGTTTGTTGTTTATTTAATGTCTAAGCAGAGGGCGAATCAAACTGAAACTGAAGGCGTTTATTTATGTATTGGTGTATGCTTTGCTTCGCTACCTCACCATAGACTAAAGACAGATCGAAATTTCTGCAATATGAATCATACTTGTGGCGTCATACGTATAGTACAGTAGAAAAAGCAGTCATAATCTTTCTGCTCATCAAGCCCGAAAGCCAAGAAGTCATTTAAGGGCCATACCTCTCGGATAACTTTGAGCCCCTCAGTAAGAATATTGGGCAAGGCCGTTCCTGATTTAATATTTGTTAGCCGTAATGATTTCGGACTACGGGTCTGCTGCTCATATGCAATTACAAATACGAAGATTCATCAATCACTATTCTGATTGTACAGTAATTCTAACGATGATTTGTCTGCAATGCTATGAAAAGTACGGTCCATTTAGGTTTTTCCATCGCTTCTTCCAGCGGATATTTCCCCAAACGAAGACTGGCATTATGGATTCCCTTTCAATCTTTCCATTTTTTCGTCAGTGTGTTCGTCATGATAAAATATCGATAAACTCAAAAGCTAGGCAATGAATGAGTACTTGCCAAGTCATCCCTCTGATTCTGAGATTCTTACTTCTCTAATAACTATCGATGACCAACGATCACTCCAGGCTGCACTGAACATCAACATGTCACAAACATTGTCCTCCTGTGCCTGGTTGTGTGATGCTCGATCACAAAGCAGAAAACAATACAACAATAGGTGCGTGCCACAAGTGTTTGACCGTCAGCCCAAGGATTAGTACCACGTGACTTGCTTCCTTGGTTGACTGCCTGCGGTCTGCTTCTTGTACACGTACGAATATCCGCCTTGTGCGGATGAGGTGTTGCACACAGTTATTGTTTGAATTCTTTTAAGTTGTTTAGCAACCAATGAAAACAAAGCGTCTCTGTCTTAACAATACTTCTGTCATCGCCTTCTTTGTTGTCCTGTTGCAAATGGTATGTAGTTCTCTTGTTATAAGGGGTGACAGAGGTCAATAAAGAACAGTTCAATTTATTAAGGAGGCGATTTGCAGAAAATGAGCCTCGGGAATCTGCAGCCAAGAAATGGAAGGGCCGAGGGCTCAGCTTACTCCAATGTAGAAAAAACATAGAGACAGAAACGACAACAGAAAAGGGTTAAGGCAATCAACCTATGAACAGAACTGGAAGTGTGTGCCGAACACACAGGCACACTACCTACCAGCCGCCCCTGAAAACAGAATACATAAACGTGACGCTTTTAATGCCTTCTAGCACTTTAATTCATATACATCAAAGAGCGACAACATCCGGTAGAAAATGCTCACCTATCAACATATTCATAAATGGACCCACTTTGAGTTTCTACCTGTAATCTCCTCGTGTGGGTTTATTATTTTGAAGCGCAAGGATATTTAAACAGTGCTTATCTTAGTTTGATTCCACTCTAATTACACCTAGAATTGGTTAGGTAGCCAGCCAAAAACTATGTACACCACGTTTTTGTAAGTATCGCTATTCTCGAAAGTTTCCCTGTCATTTCCATAACTGTAGTTTCAGATATATACTGTTCAGATAAACAAGTAATGTTGCCGTCGCTGGGGTCCACATTCTCGTACATATTCTAAGAAAAATTAGAAATTGTATTTAGAATGTTTAAAAAATGGCTCTGGTTTTGTTAGCAACAGCATGTAGGTAGTATGAATTTCTGTCTGGAAAGTCGATAGACATTTTTGACAAAAATTACAACAGTGTACACTTTCACAAGTTGACAAGTTCCGAACAGACAATTACATATTTCAAAGAAAAGCTGGAAACCATGGCCTTCCTGAGCATGTTCTCGTAAAACATTGTTCATGGCCATGGTTTAGGTGTATTCGTTCACACCCCTTCAAGAAAAACTAGGCTCACTTTTTTATTGATATGTCATTACTATTCTAGGAGAATCTAATGAGATAGTTAGCGTGGAGAATTGCGTCTCGCTTTCACTTTTACTTTCGCTAAATGATGATGGGAAAATGGACCTCATAGATACAAATGAGCTGCCAATGCTTATAAAAAGACTTCGATAAAATGGCAGCCTCCCAACATGCATGTCATGATGGCTTTACATTATTCTAGAGTTACACTGCATACGGTTAACAAATGACATATTGCTCTCGAAACTTCCTTAAAGGATCAATTAGGATACAGAGTAAATAAAAAGTTATGACAAGTATCATGGAACAATTTTTCAATATTCGCATTGTAACGAACTTTATAGTTTTGGATTTTTCGTGCCTAAAAATGTTACAATATCACATAAAACATGTGTTATTTTCTGCCTTATTTACTATTTATACTAAAACTAAGCTTTTATGACTGTTAGAAATGCTCATTTACCCTCAACGCCTTCACTTTTTCTGGGCTATGTTCTGTCAGTTCATGATGAAGTTTAAAATTATTTAACATTAACGCTGCTTAAAGGAATATCCAATTATGGATCTCCTTGTTGTGGTGACAGAGTAGATCGCCAAGAAGAGACTGCGCCCAGTTGGAGAACTCGATGTAGGCGCAGAACCGCTTTCACTTTACCGACATATTTTGACTTGAGGACAGAATGGATCATCCTTTAAGCTTTAAAAGAAAGAACTGTCTCATCTATACCTGCATGAAATATACGGAATGAGAACAGCAAGATCTGAATAAAAACAGCAAGGCGGTTTGGTTGTTTGATGATTCTCTGACTGTCATCCTTGGTCGCTAACAGGATGAAATGAACAAAACCATCAAAGGAATCCGAAAGAAGACATTTTCCTGCCCTTATAACTCTGTTTAGTGAAAATGATGCATTTCCAGCAAAACCCATTCAATAGTTTAATAGATCAATTATAGATGACACACCAACAAACCACAAAGAACTACTACAAAAGCGATTTTAAATGCCTGGAAAACCAAGTATGGAGAAGGTCAATGCTATCATTTTCCATACTATTACTCTGATCTTAAATAGTCTCAAACGATGCTAGATTTACTTAAAGTGATAGCCTTAAAGAGGTGTGGTCCAAGTGGTCAACGTAGAGGCTAACACTAGTATCCTCTAGGGCGGATACGTACCTAGGCACCCGAAGGAATTGTTAAACAATGCTGAGATTGGTTTTTTTAAAGGTATTACTTGAGAAAATGAGCTTTTGGAGCATCGAATTACAAATCCCGAACCACACTAAAACCTCCTACTGAAAAACCCATGAGACAATGATTAGCTTCTGTGTCTCCTGAGATAGGAAGAGCACGGTGTATAGCTTGGTAACGACAGGAAGAGGATCAGTCGTACAGTGCAAAGAATGTAATCCTTATACTACTGGTCCGAATAAAGGTCCAGAGTTTCAAGTTGTTTAAGAAGGAGTCTCAAAGCTTCTGCCGAAAAAACTGGTTGACAAATTATTGATGGGATCTTTTCTTTTGCTTGTTACGAGAGCATAAGCAGACCGTTTACGCTGTTTTTGATTTTTATTCGCTATTGTGTAATTTTGACAAAAATAGATTCCACACAAAAAAGCATTGAATGTACTACAATCCCAAAAACTACAGATGACGCAGGTGAATCACGTTAATTTCAACGTTCTCTGGCTGCCGAGCCAAATTGGGTATATTTAGAAACTACATGGGAAGCACAGTAAATTTGATCTCTTCCTAGTGTAGAAAAACCAAAAACTATTCGACACGATGTAAAATCTACCATTTTATACAAATTTTCGCGGAAGATGGTCTTTTATCTCCTGTTTGCAGGTCACTATTCTGTCGCTGCCCTGTCTGCAGGGTTGTCCTGCTCAATCGCAGCTGCCCTGTCTGCAAGGTTGTCCTGCTCAATCGCAGTTGCCAATTTGACCCATCAATAAAGTAATCCTTGGGTAACATATATATCTTATACCATTTTGAAAATAAATAAATAAATAAACCTACTTCCTCTATAACAAGGGCTTTGAAAGTGATCAGTACTCCTGCTTGGGGTATAGTTACTCTCTAATTACACAATTTTTATTTCTGAGAAAAGGGAAGAGAGATTACCTGTGATGGGCCATCGGTCTAATACTGTTACATCAGCAACGGGGAAAGGTAAGGCAAGGATAAAAATTGAGATTTGGCAAATCTTTGAGGGCCATGGCCCCCTCCGCCCCCTGTTCCCTCGTCCCTGTATATATATTTTCAAGATTTCTTTATGCCTCCCCTTTAACTGAAGTACTACGGATGACCTTTATCAGTTTCTTACACACTTTTCTGTCTCGGTGGAATTCTCAATAGATCCATTCTGGACGAGGAATATCTCCTCATGAGCCACGAGTAGGCCTATTCGATATTACTCTGAGAAAAATTAATAATGACGAGTTGAATTAAGGATACGATCAGGAGATAGACATTTTTCATTTCCGATGCATTATGATACACTACAGTCAAAAATATATATGCCAACAAGAATG
>JAAAKM020004962.1:0-11356 GCA_010016025.2 Alatinidae sp. Z8VKAUB7J3 | reverse complement strand
GTACATGGGGCAGCAGGATTGATATACAGGAGTGTTTAATTAGTATATTTACGAATACAATAGCAACGAATAAAACCAAAGGAAAAAAAGGGAAAGAAAGAAAAAAGGTAATAATAATAATAATAATAATAATAATAATAATAATAACGATATACAGGCCCTTTCCAAATTACATTGGCTCTTCATCTCCCTTAATGAATAAATGTAGATGTAAAAAAAAGAGAGAAAAACGTGAGAAACCAAAGCTTTATTTTTTTCCCTCCCTATTCAAGTTTCTATTTACAAATTAAATTTACAGTTTTAGCGACTTGACTTACAAATTAAAAGACCACCTTACACTCCTTCGTCCATGCTATCTTATTTCTATTGACCAAAAACTTTGCAAAAATTTATTGTTTTCATTAGAAGTCTCTCGAGAATGAGTATACTACGCAAGTCACGTCATAGAAGCCGACACCATGTCAACCACGAAGTTTCCTTTCTGCCTTCCTTTAGCTTTCTGAAACATATCTGGTACCAAAGTTAATACATTTTGTATTCAATATAAAGGTATAAATCTTTTACTTACAATAAATATGTAGAACAAGCTACAATTTTGTTTTGATTGCCGAGATCAAAAGGAAAAGGAAGACTTCGTAAAACTTTTTCGATGATTTCGATGTTTGGTTTAATTATTGTCGGCATTTCCATGGTCGTTGTCATTGTTATCATCATTACCATCATCATCATCATCATCATCATTATCGTTATAATTATCGCACCATCGTCATCGACATTTCATCATTTACTCAAACGTTACTCATTCAATAAAATTGGCATGAAAATCAGCACCGGCAATACCATCGTCATTCAATTCCCCTTTGCCAATATCATCTCAAATAGTAGCATAGATTTAAGCATACGAAGATGCATAGCATTATCCAACATCTGAGATACGAATTGACGGATTAATTGTTGATCTAAATAACTTCAGCATTATAAATTGTGTAAAAATAAAAGCATACGGGATGCAAGGTCACAATCGAACTTACTTTTGAACTTTAATCCGCCATCAACACAGAAAAAGATTCACCTAATTTCGAAGTCAAAATACTCAATTTGTCAAACATCTACATCGATAATTCTTAAATAACCTGCGACTAACTTCTATACCTTTACATCCCAGAAGGAGAAAATACAATTAAACGGCTCTATGGTCAGTCAATATTAAATCACTGTAGATCTTAGGCAGTCATTATAGCAGAGATATAAGTTCCATTAGATTAGACTGATTTACCTTTCTGGATGTCCCTTTCTCCTTTGGATGGGAAAATGCTTCAATTCCTGATGACAGTATCTAGCTACACCGGGAGTGCGTAAACTGAAACCTGTTCATCTCGTCAAGCTTTTATAGCAGAGTACGACTTAGCCAATTACACTTTACAATAGCTTCAGTTTTGAAACAATACCGCATCTGTTGAAAGGTACAACCTTAGCTAATGGCGAACAGATGATCACCAGTTAGGAAAAGATTCACTTCCTGTTTATTCTTAACTACCACTGTTTCCATATTGAATGTAATTAAATTACACATCATGGCTTAGTTCGAAACGGTTAAAATACATAAAGAGCTGAGGAGACAGCAGTTGACTTCTTTCATCAAAACTAGGCATGTCTCCTTTGCAATGCGTAACACAAAGGCATGCTAGTTGAGGCCCTCTCCATAAATACCAACTCTCTACAATTTTTATTGTGAACAGCAAAAGGAATTTTGAATCAATGCACAGCCTAGCTGACTACAGAGATAGTTTAAATGTTAAAAATAACTGCAGCACTGCGCGCTCTCCAATAACAAACAATAGTGACATTTCCAAACTTCTTTTTAAGGTACACTTGTTTTAAATCAGGAGCATGTGGATAAAAAATTAAAATTTTCTCGGTTTCATCAAGCCGGTTTTGTAAGACAACACTCAATCCAATATTTCGGTATCTTGAAAGTTCTAACTAGCTAGTAGGACCTGAGTAGTTACTCTGAACATTTGGAGTGTAATTACTATCCCACAAACTTGACTTTCATCTTTTGTGGATTTATAAATGACCAGATGTAGTGTAAAATATACAATTATGAAGATGTAAATACGTAATATGCCGTAACAATGCAACTTTTCAGAACCCAATCACCTGTTTTTAAAACTATTGCTTTCTTCCCCAAAGGTAGCAATTAAACACTTTAATTAGCGGAAGGAAGTTCTGCTTTCTTCTAAAATTAAGGTGGCAAGATGATAATGAAATCGATCGAAAATGAAAGTCATAAGTCTCTTTCTGTTGCTTAGGATTTAAACCGTAGTCTACTAAGAAGTAGCTACAATCCCTTCCAACGGTCATGCAGTTTGCAATTTTGACTTTTATTATGATACTTATTAAACTTTAACGTCTTTATCTACTTTTACGATAAATCGCCTATGTCTTAAGGCAGGATTAACATGCCCTGATAAAGTTAACGAACAAGTTCAAAATATGAAAGGGAACAAATTCATTACTTCGATTAATTTATTTATCACGGCGTGATAAAGAAACCTTTTTTGCTCGGTTGTCGAATTCTCGTTTTATTGATGATAACTTCTAAGCCATTTAAATTAAACGCATTTTTCTCAGTTGTAAGTTAGCAAAAAATAGATAAACCACCTTTTCACCTTGTTTCTGTTGCTTTAGAGGCAAATTTTAAAACTGCCCAGGATAATGTATTTATTTGTTTATCCTTTAGAAAGGTAGAAAATACCATATATTCTAAACAAATAAATTTTCTTTCTATGTTCAAGCCGATTAGCGGTATCATGTCAGTGCTGAGTCGCCTCACGGGGAATAATCAATTTAATCTACATGAATTCTGTTTACAATAAATTTCATTCGAAATGAAGGACTTCTGACACTCAAAAATGCATATCAAAACAGGAAAGTTCCCCATAGTTACGAACTAGAATTTTGAAAGTCAGGCTTGTTATTCTATCTGTCGATATTTTGCCGAAAGAAGGAAACGTGCACCGATACGTGTCATTGAAGCAGAAGCAACATGACACATTCCCCACAATGGAGCACCCGTCACAGTATGTTTGAAATAGTATTTCTTATTTAATGAGGAAGCGGACAATAAGTAACTTGCAGAAATATATCCATAGTGCCGTTGCGTTATCCAGGTGAGAAGAGTCCTTCAACCGTGCCGATAGACTTATGATGGTAGGGCTCGTTTGTTATTAAAAATCGATAATGGGACAGATTGCATAAAAGACATAAGTGGTCAAGTTTGCGACAATTGTCACTCTCTGTTGACGCAGGTAATTAACGAGGTCTACTTCGTTAATAATTTTCAGCTGGTGGCACTTCTGTTTTTACTATTCCTGCTTGTACATCACAGCTAATATAAAACGAATCCTCCCTTTTCTTACTGTATCGACTAATCAATGAAGCTTTAAATGAAATTAGCCGTCATCTTGGGTTTCCCATCTGCAAAGGAAGTTCAATTACTGTGAGATTCGTTCACTAATCACTTCCCACTGACTATTTGATGGCTTCGCAAGTACAATAGTTGATTTTATGAATACTTGGTACTTTTCAAATGGAACCAAAACGCAAGTCATGAATCATCTACAGCGGTAATGAGAACACTCGCCTTAAAAGTCTCAAAGTTAAAAATAAAGTGAGTTTACTCGCCACTAACAGCAAAATCATCAGCTATACTATTAACAGGTGGCCAGTCTTTTAGGGTACTTTCAAATCAGCTAACTTATATTCTTTTTAAACATGTAGAATCCAACCAGGACACGACTCCTGTTCCACATTACTTTTTTAAGTGAGCGGCACTAAATCGTAGTTTCTCCATCAATTTTAACAATTAATTTTATTACAAAAGCTCTCTTCTAGTAAGTCAAACTGCGATGTAATCGCCACATACCCACATGTCATTCCTGTTCAATCTTACAATGTTTTTAAAAATTGGGTTTTAAGTTGGTATTACCTTGACTATTCTTTGCAAACTTTATCTTCTCTAAAAATTGAATTTATTTCTGATCACTTATGAAAACAACAACCCGATTTCTTTTTCTGTTTTGAGCTACCCTTTCTGTCTGTTCTAACTTTCTCTTCGCTTAAAATACGACAACAACTGGAACTTATTTAAACTCCTGGCTTCAGTAGGCCGCCTTACATGGGCCTACATATTAAATTTCTATTGGTACTCATTATACCCTGAGCGCTTAGCATCAAAATGAGAATTGCAATGCCGTATTACTCATCCATTCCGTTCCGCTCCGTCTCTCCATCTTCGCTCCCTCTTCCAACTTTCCACACTGTCACTTACGCACTAACTCACTCCCTCATTCAATCACTCACACACGCATTTACTCACTTACTCACTCACTCACACACTCACTCACTTGCTCACTCACTCACTCGCTCACCCACTCACTCACTCACTCACTCACTCACTCACACACACACACACACACACACTCACTCACTCACTCACTCACACACACAAGCATTCACTCACTATCTTACTCGCTCTCTTAACCACAAATACATTTCATATCACTCTATTCAACTGAAATAAATCCAAACGTACACACATCTTAGCACACAAATTAGTAGCCAAGCACGTCTTCTCCCTGCGTACATATTATTTGCATGAATCGAGCACAAGCTTTCAATGATAAGATACTCTTTAAAATTTTGTGCGTTTTAGAAAACAAATTTTTCTATACATATCTGCTGTAAATCAAAGCTATCCATCGGATACCAAAATAATTATATCGTTTATCGGGCAAAATGTTACTGCAAATAAGATACGATACTTCCAGTGTATGTAGATTCTATTGCCTATAGTTCGCACACGTGGTAAAATTATCGTATTATACCTACCTTGTATCTTTGGTATCACTTTGAAATGGACAACACTTGTTGCGTGGAATGGAAGTATACTGCGTTGTGGTAGAGCACTCTGCCAATACCCAGTCGTCTTTCACGGAAACCAGCAAAGCATTTACAGTGTCACCGATAAGAATCTCATTTTAAATCGTCTTTCGATCGAATTAGTTGACGGGCTTAGCTTAAGTCCTACTTCCATTTGTCTTTTAAACAGATACAGAGGCGTTTACAAAAGTCACCTTCAACTCTTTCTCCTCCTAAAGCCATACTTTATCAAAGAGCTTTCCTTATTAACTATTTGACGAATTCTTTTAAGTAAACCGATCATCTCTTGGTTTGTTTGCATAACTTCTTTATCAAAATTTGTAGATGTTATTAGAAAAGTTAATTTTTCGCCGTATTTAGAACAAAGTTAATTGAAGGATACCCCTTCACGAACACAAGAAATTAGCAGGGGCGGAAAAGAATTTCCCTTTCTGTTAGTTGCGCTACTTCTTTAAAAAGCCGTTGACTTTAAGGTCGTCTAATACCTTAGAATAACACAAGTTTCCCAATACCCAAGCTTTACGCCTAAACATGTCTAATTTAAAAACAAACAATAACACAGTGGCATTGTATATGCATGGAAAAGGAGATCGGATAACCTTCAAGGGAACATCAATGTTGTGACAACTTTACATATGTGTGAATAAAATTTAATCAAAGCAAGGGGTATATAGAAGTTGATTTTTACACTAAAACTTCGATCTTTGCTTCGTAAACATTTATAAATCAATAAGGTAATATACGTCCCTTCTCTTTAACTCTACTTCTCTCGGATGTTTTCTGCTAGGATTCCACTTGGGGTTGTGGCTTTGGGAAATTACTATATAACGTGGTAACAGTTATCTCAAGGTACTGAACTTGGCAAACATTTGGTATTGTCCTTAAGTGAATTATTGATAAACACTTCTGGTTTCAAACGCTGTAGTTTACTTAATAGAGGGCTTTTGTGTATCAAGGACCTCGGTCAAAATGGCATTTCAGAACAATTTTCTGTAACTGGAATGACCCCACTACTCAAACGTCCTTAACAATTTTGCGAGTTGAGTTTCCAAATTCTCTAAACCCTGATGGACACGAAGGGGGTAATCAGGGTAAGAAAACACGCTTGGACGTGATATTATTGGCAGAGAGAGTTTTGGGTCATGTCTTTGATAAGGACGAAGATATATCAATCATATTAATATATCTGGTTGGCCTTGATAGAACATAAAGAATGTCAGGTAGTTTGAATCAGTGAGGCCATTGTGCAATATGGGAATGCCTTGAAAAACAAAAATGTACCTACAACGTTATGAAAAAATGAAAAAAAAACCCCTTTCATTGCACATACTGTTAGACGACAAAAATCAAGTACTAGTCTTTCACAAATACTAGATTTTCATAAGTTTTGAGGGTCTGGAAACTACTTTCCCATAGATGATTGTTTTAATAATGAATGCGTAGTGTTACTTGGCTCTAGCTTGAACGCCGGTAAGTGATATGGGCAATTAAACCATCAAAATAGCCATTTAAAGTTGTGTTTTCACCTTCTTATCAACCAAACTAGCATTTTACGACGAATTTTGATTGTAGACTTGGCAAAACTTTTATCGGCATGCAAAAGTTTTCACGCTAAAACGGCAAGTAAATTGAGCGAAACAAGACGTTCGACTAGGATTTTGTTGTTATGAACTTGACGTAGCATCTTGTTATCAATTTAGGCGTACGAGAAGCAATGTCCAAGCAACAGATACATTTTTGCGAACGTGTTATTCTCGTTAAACAATCACCGTAAAACCAACTTAGTAGCTATGGAATACCAAAAAACCTATACCCTCCCTTTGCGCCAGTAAACCACAACACAGAGCAAATACTTGTGCTTGGTTTATCAATGCATTAGTTCAGCCTGCAGAAGTATAACAGATACTATACAACAGACGTCTCTTTCTCGGTATACACTTTCTCTGCGTAACATCTACGCCAACTATGTAACAAATGTTATAATTCTTAGTTAAAGATGTTGGGCTAAACCTCTTAGAAACCCGAGGTAGTTTACTCTTGGTCACGGTAACAGCAACGAAATTTGAAGGCAGACTATTGATGATTTGACATTGGATATCATTGCTTACGATCAACCCTTGTTATTCTATCACAAGAAAATAAATTGTTAAAACCTGTAAATCCCTTGATTTCATGCAGAGACCACACGTTTGCGTTTACAAATTCGTTATAGCTGAATGATTTAAAAAACTCATTGGTCTACTGGTCTATCATAATGGAAGACAGCAAATCAACTTTGCATTTTCTTAATTGGATGTTGATGATCTTACTGCCCTTGCGCTGATTGTGCTTATTATAAGCAGAGGGGCTTAACACTACCTGTGGCTGGTGCTGGCAAAGCTCCTATCATTTTTAAAAGCAATTTTATACCTGCCGACTGTCACACAATTTGACGTGACAAGGTTTGCATGTACGACACAAATAATCCTCTCTTGAAGTAAAAGATGAATCGCATGAATTTTACACTGTTTCTGGTGCCTGCGCCTTATCTACTTTACATTAAGCACTGATTAATGCGAATATTACCGCAGTCTTGTAGACAGGGTGAGTTGTCGTTCTTTATTTTTCTGCATTCCGTACAAAGTTTTGGCTTTGTCCTACCCAGTACGTCCTACCCGAATCCAACCTTGTTTGCGCTTATAATGAAAATGTACGCAATTCCTAAAATAGAAACCTTGTGACAGTGGTATTAAAGTGGATTCCTGTTACTAATATCCAATGGCAAGACAGTGAAATATAAAGGAAATAGAACTAGTGGCGATAGATTAATGTAGAATCCAGTGGAATACCCTCATCGCGGCATCGGAGCTACTCTTCGAATTTGCGGAAGCATCTACGCACATTTTTATCACCTTAATTTTCTGTAAAGTTCCCATATCTAACCACTGCTAAAATAGTATCTTGAGAATTTGAGCACATTTCACTTATTGTATGTTTACAAAACATAGAATATTAATTCCGTTTGCAAGAGAAAGAAAATGTAAACCTACCTGTAGGTGGTTTGCAAATTTTTTGTGGCTGTAAAAGTTCGCGCAGTCCAAGTTTTGGCAGAAGGGCAAATATTGCTTCCCCACTTTTCTGCTACCAAACAAAACTTATACTAAAAACGTGCTGGGAAGGTATGCCCTTTTATCGATTTTGATCACGGGTTAAGTACCAAAATATTCGACTCTCTACTGCATGTGAAGCAATTAAGTATGAAGAATGAAATGCAAAGATTATCCCACTTACTGAATTACCTGGGGGTGCCATTATGTCGTTGTACTAGCCGACAAGGTTATTACATGCCCATGCTAACACGTGACAGGGTGGGAGAAGAGAAATTAAATACCCTAGGTTATATTTGCAACCGCTGCTTCTCAAAACAAGTATAATTTCAAGAAATGACACATATATAAAATTCAATGTAACCCAATCGATTCGAGATCCTGACGTGTCCGTATAATGTCAACTCTCTACCGCTTCAACTTCAGACCTGTTTTAAATAATAATCGAGCAAGGCGCAAGTCACTGCAAAGAGCGATTCGCACTGCGTTGGCACGGTACCAAGCTTATGGGATGACGCTACGGCCGGCCACTTAAGCACATTTCAGATGCCTTTAAGTTTATGATATAAGACGATTATATACTATTATTTTGAAAGGGAGTGATAGCGTCACTGTGACGTCACTGTTATTAACAGAGGCATCTTTTATTAATCATTGAAACAAAAGGCTTGATAAACAAATCTCGTGGGTTTGTGATCATGCCATTTCTTCAGCACATTTTGAAGGGCTGCGTGGACCTCAATTATCAAAGATGATAAGAAATGTAAACATTAATGCCTGCTTGCAATAAAGAGCCAACAGATCCGTTTTCTATAGCCCAATTCAAGCCCAAAGTTAGTAAACTGCACAATTAAAGCAAGATACCAGTGCAATTCATTCATTCATTCTACTGGGTGTCGCGCGTTGGCGTTGAAGATCTTCAACCATTTTTCCATTCTGGCCACTCTCAAAATGTCAGCTCTGTTTTAGCTGTCTATTATCCATCTTGCAATAATATCTCGGCATTTCTGTTTCTACCTCTCTCTTACTTTATAACCCTCTATCTTGCTTGTCATCAGTCCGTCCTACTCTATTGGTCAGTTCCATTCCCTTTATAAAAACGTAAGAATTAATGCCACTGTGTACTGGCGAAGAATCAGAGTCTGTGTAGTGACTAAAAAACTCAAAAATGTTGCCTTCAAATTATCAATAAACATAAGGAGACAAAATAACCCCAACCTAGCAACAAAACAAAGACACGTATTACTTAAACTAAGAAAAGAAAACTCTCAACCCTTAACCTTACAAAATTTAATAAAAATTAAAAAGGAACAATTAATAACTACCCTATAGATCAACGAGCTATAGCCAGTTTACAGTTATCTCCAAGCAAGAAGATTATCAAAAGATTGCTCTATATAACAACATCAACAATAATAATAATAATAATAATAATAATAATAATAATAATAATAATAATAATAATAATAATAATAATTTTAATAATGGTGATAGTTTTTATTATTTTTCAACATCGATTTATTGTTGGCCTCAGTAGAATACATTTGCATTAACCGTTTGCAAAAATACATACTGCGATGGGTATGGTAAATGCCTCTTATCACGATAAAAGTTCCGTATAAAGCCATTCCTTATTCCTTACAATAATAACAGTAATAATGATAATAATAATTCTGATAACAAAGAAATAACATTAGGTCAGGTCATTCTATATTTCAAAAATGTATCCGTACTGATGCTAACCTAGGCCCACCCTTTTCTAATCTACAGTCTCTCTCACAATCAAATACTGTGTAAATTTGCTTCTTCCTCTCATTTTCATCTTTCCTTTCATAACAGCAGACATGACGCATGATATTCATATGAACGATTCCGCTAAGTTTTAATTTAAAAACATAATAAGCACACAATTTTTATTCATATGGTTTTTAGACTTCATCGCGTCAAACATTTTTATGATTTGAATTTAATTATTCCACATATAACATTGATTATTTCATCTTGACATAATTATTTGGAATGTTTTATTAATAATGTGAATATGACGTAAATTATTCTGAGTATGATATTATTTATTTGAATTCGACTGACATTAGTCTAAGAATATTACTAAGTATTTGAATCTAACTAAAATGATATTGAGAATCCGAATTCGAATTCGAATTTGACATCATCTCAAATTAAAAGGTACAGTAAACTTTGAATGACGAAGAGTCATTCAACATCATGTAAAGGCCAGAAGCTAATAACACATGCCCTGGCCAGCCGTCTGTTTTTATGTTCATTATTACAATTTCATCTCATACTAATTGCATTTGAAATGAGGAAACCACGATCTTTGCAATCTTTTTGTCAGGTGTAACTTATCTGTAAATAATTTTATGCAAAACTCCATCTAACCAGCTTGTTCCTGTAGTCATATTTGCGTGCAGTGTTGTCCGATGTCGAGTTCATTAATGTTCTGTTATCAAATATTTAATTCTTTGGAATTCTCAAGGGGAGGGAAACGATCAGGGCGTGTAATTAATGAATTATCTCTTGATATTTGAACTGAAAACTGATCAGATGCGGTTTTCTTTACATCACGTCAATTTCGGAACTGCGATGACGTTAGCAATTGATAAGTTGACAGGTTAAAATTGGTAAGGACGTCTGTACAATAGAGGATTTCCTATTTAAATTTCTTTTACAACAAATACAAGCCAGAAAGGGCCACCAAGGAACAGTTAAAATAATTATTTTTATGACAACTAAAATATTTTTAAAAAATAGAGAAATAAATTTATTCATTTATGAATTTCGAATCGCAATGATGGTTGAGTTGCCAAATTGACTTGTTCAGCTTCAAGCTTCAATTAAAAACCTAACTTCAGCGATGGACAATCGCATTAGAAATTGAAATATAATTATCAATGGAAAATCTGAAGCCGCGCAGTTGAAAACTTCTAAGCCGTAGGTTCTTTTTCAAGAAATGAAGAAAAAGTTAGGTCTCATTATGAAATAGCTTTGTCTGTATTTAAAGACTTCTTATGAATAGTTATAGTCAGAACCAGTACACAAGACAAGCAGAAATTAACAGGTTATGGGCACCTAAGGTATCATGTCGCGGATATCTGTATTTGAAACTATTTCTTTTAGCCTTTTATGTTTAAGAAAACACTATGTCATTCTATTTTACGGATGCAGCACTTGATAGATTTTCTTCATTTATTATGGTGTCTTCTCCTGATCCTTTTTTGCACTACGGCTTAGCAGCTTGAGTTCTCATTTAACTCAATCTAATCCTTAATAGGTTCCACATCCCTTGACATACTTTGCGGAGCCAA